>PNEQ01062565.1:0-24638 GCA_003012365.1 Medauroidea extradentata | reverse complement strand
GTGAGCAAAACGTCGCGCTACCCTTGACCGTTGTTTATTTGTGTTAAAGCTACACATTTGTTGACACCCTTAATTGATTACAAAATATTATTTTCATTGATTAGTTATAACTATACTGACACAGATAATTATTAAAATAAATAAAAGAAATCCCCACTGCCGGGTTGTTACAGTGGTGCTGTGGCAGAAGGGGGGGGGGGATGGATGGAAAGACGGGGGAGGGGGCTGCCAGCCGGCCCAGACCTTTTGTGACGGCAGACCACCCCCTCTCTTGACTCCGAGGCACTTGATTTCCATTTACTACTATCTACTAAACTAATCCTAAACTACTTAAATCTAATATTACCACAAAATTACCATTATTTTCCAGTACCTATGTATTATGACGGTTAATTTGATACCCGACACGAGGTATCTACAATCACAAATGCCCTTTTCTTTAATTTACAGAATTAAGTGTATTGAGATATATAAAAGTTCCACTTTGGCTCGTCACATGTTGAAAAAATTTTAGATTTTTGACCATATAGCATAATTACAAACAACGATCATTTTTAGCATTTTAGCAAAACAGAGTAAAACATGAAAATACAGCTTTTTAAGAAAAATTGAGATTTGTAAGCAAAATAACCACTACAGAAAATAATTTTAGCGTATTAGCACTGCACAGCAAAATATTAAATGCCACTGCTGAAAAAAAGACATTTTAAAAAGAAAATGTTTATTACAAAAACAAAATAACCTACTTTGACAGCGACGTAGAAGTCTTTCATTTTAATTTTAGAAGAGGCAGTATTCCCCTAAATTTTGCGCATATTCTGATATAAAAAAAACTATCTTCGTCCTCTCATTTTATCCAGAATTATGCTGAAATAAATTATGTCTCTGTTTACCCACTACCGAGCGAGTTAGCAGATTGGTTAAAACAGTGGACTCGCTCACTCGCGTTAGGGGGCATACGTGTTTGATTCCAGTCTCCGGTCATCATGATTTCTGTTTTTCATTTTTTCCCGAAATCACTTTGGGCAAATACCGGGATGGAGTTCTCAACGAAAGGTCACGACCGATTCCTTCCCAAGTTCGTTTGAACTATTGTTGTGTATGTGTTACCGTTTCTAATGATCTTGGCTGTCGACGAGACGTTCAGTCCACTTCCCTTCCTGTTTCCGCACTCAAGATTCTTCTGCTGCAAGAAACAATCAAATATGTATTCCTTAAGGCTGGGGACACACTATCCGCTTTCACGGGTCCCGTTTTCCGGGTCCTTCTCAGCGAGAAGCTCATGTACCGTTGCTTTAAATGGGGGAGGCCACACTACCCTTGTAAACAGGTCGTGACGGGAAGCGACAGGATGGTGCTGTCGGTGACGGTGACCCGGGACGACGGGATGGGAGACAACAACACACGCATTCCAGTGGGCGCGTATACACTGTCCAGTCGCTCGGGTCCCGGTTGCGTTGTTGTCCGTAGCTAGAGTAAGTCATGTTTGACACTGATCGTGATCGAAGATCACCCCGGTGTCTGGGGCATGGCATCAAAAAATTACGTGGACCGAAATGAGCGAGAAAAAAGTTGGGAAGAGATTGGAAAAGGCATGTGTGCAACATTGAACGGATTGGGACCACAAGAAACGCAACAGCAAGGTAGTGTGTGTCTGTATATATAAATTTATTCATAATTTTTTTTACCCCCACCGAGGTGTACAACAGTTTCGCCTTGCATTCAGGAGGATGCATGTTCGAATCATGATTTGCCTAGCCTGATTTTCGTTTTCCTTAATTTTCTGAGAACACGCTACATACTAATCCCGGGAATTATTTACCTCAATATAATCAAGGTGCAAAGCCGTCTAAATATGTAAATGTTTTTTTTTGTCATTTTGTAATATTATTTTTTATTTTGACCTTCATTAAATTTCGAAATACCTACATATATAATTATTCCATATAATATAAAAAATATCTCATTTCATTAATTATTACGTTAATATTAGAACAAGTGTTGATATGCATTGATTTCGTATAACACTGAAATTCGTTATTCACTAACATCAATACTATAAGAACATTATTCGAGTGACTGGTGGAATAAAGTTGAGTAAGTTTCGTTTCAGTTCGTTTCATACGCATATTTATTTACAAATATATTAACAACAATAACTTCAGTTTACATGTTCTGTTACCTGTGTTGTTTGTTTACTATTTATGATAAAACGTGAAAATATTTATTTCTGGTAAATTACTAAAATAATACAACTGTTCAAAAAGGTAATCACAAAAATACTTCTTTTAACGTTACAAGAACACTTTGTACCAAAAAACTTCGCAATTCAATATTTGAACCAAACACCGTTCAACCTTTTTACATTAAACCATATCACTTAAAAAAATTAGGTTTCATAGTTTTGTATAAGCGCCGTCGAAGTCACAAGTTTGGTATTTTACGGACTTACTGATAACGAACAATTTACCAAAATTGTAACTAGGGTACACGAAAGACAGTAATTTAGGCTATACAATGGAACTTTTTGCAAACATTATTTTTTTTAGTACAGGGAAAGTTAACAAGGCAAAACATTGTTTAATATTGGCTCATTTTGGTTTTGTCAAAAAAAATTATCCAATTACGAAAGTATCATTCAGTTGCTTATACATTTTGACTTTAATATTTTACATTCATATTGCTTGGATATTTTTTTTTCTTTGGGTACCTAGGTCGCAAATAACAATGAAATCGCTAAATTCACAGGTGATTATGCGAAAATTAGGAATGTAGTGTGTAAAAGTTGGATACACCTTTTAAGGACGTTGGACCCGTAAAAATTCAACATTTTATATTTATGCCAAACACTGTTCAACTTTTACACATCAGATAACATGTCATTTCCCCAAATAAAAAAAAAATTAGGTCCCATAGTTTTAGCATTATGACCTATCAAAGTCACAAAATGGCAGTTGCAGTGTAGCCAAAATAATAAAAAATAATTAACTTGCAGAAACAAGATAATTCATATAGATTCTTAATGATGTGGGCTACTTCAAGACACTTTTGTGAACACAAAGCGATAACTTTTTGTATTTTTAAAAAATTGATGAAAATGAGTAAATTTTTGCGTAACTTTGACTTTTGGCTACTACCAAAATTTTGAAAACTAACTTTTGTCAACCATGTCATAAAATGCATTGATACACTGACTGTCAGTTCCTGTAATTTTGAATTTATTCGTTACTTACTTTTTTTGATTTTGGCTACACCGCAATGGCTGTTTTGAGACTTTGATGAGTGATTATGGAAAAACTATGGGGCCTAAATTTTTTTCATTTGGGAAAATGACGTGTTATCTGATGTGCAAAAGTTGAACAGTGTTTGGCACAAATATAAAATTTTGAATTTTTACGGGTCCAACGCCCTTAAACTCTCATTCAAACTGTTCATATAGACCTAGGTTTCTGTTTCTAAAGATAACGTCGTTGCAATTCCACAGCCCCATCGCCAATAAAATAGTCGGCAAAGAATTCTCTAACTGTAGGTCCTTCATTTTGTAGCTCATCTGTCCCAACGTTATTCACATCCTCAAAAGGGTAGGTTCCAGAGTCCTCGACATTGATACCGTCCCGTTTATGCACGAAGTTGTGTAATGTGCAACACGCCTTTACAATGTCATCAACGAAATCAGGTTCCACAAATATATGAGTGTGAAACATCCGCCATTTGTTGGCCAAAAGTCCAAAAGCACATTCTACTGAACGTCGACACCTTGACAGCCTGTAGTTGACAACACGTCGACGAGAAGTGAGGTCGCGTGATGGGAAGGGTCGCAAAAGATTTCTGTTGATTTTGAAGGCTTCGTCTCCAACTAGTACAAAATGTTGAGGCTGCTCTTTAGTGGTGTTTGGCAAACGCCTCGGTTCTGGAAGATTTAGTGTTCCTGGATATAACTTTTTACCTAAAGGGCTGTCACGAAACACTGTAGAATCCCCTTTCATTGTCATACGCTCCAACGTCTATTGCAACAAAACGAAGATTTGCATCAGCAACAACCATCAGTACAACAGAAAAATATTTTTTGTAGTTGTAGAACAATGTGCCACGCTTCTTGGGATTCCGGCACCTGATGTGTTTTCCGTCAACTGCTCCACCATAATTAGGAAAATTAGTTTTCCGAAAAAAAAAAAAATATCCGCAATTTCTAACCACATTTTGGTTGTTGGTTCAGGCATTTCCATTTCCCGAAGGCAGAACCAGATAGCTTGGCGTGTTGATCGCACTATAGCTGCAATAGGGCTCTTAGCGACGTAGAATTCAAACTGCAACGCAGCAAAATTCATTCCAGTAGCCAAATACCTATATAAAAATAAATACTAGGGACAGGAAACTTTCGCGAATTCAATGACCTGCAGGTTAGAATTCATTATACTATCCATACTCAAGCCCCGGCTATTTGTCTGTTAGCTGCTACTCAGTGGAACAGCTGACATTGAACGAATAGACGGGGTTTAGTATTCATAGTACAATGGATTCCAGCCTGCAGGTCATTGAATTCGCGAAATTTTCCAGTCCCTAATTAATGTAGGATTGCTGGAGCTGTTATACATAGCCAGTAATTACTACAAATTGCACAACCAACATTTTAAATGAAAGAAAAATTTCAAATATGTATATATATATATATATACATATATAGTAAAGAAACTTTTTAAATTTACCTGTACTGTACAAATTTTTGCTAGGCCCTAATGTTAACTATTTTGTATGAATCCTTAAAGTGAACTGAGTTACTAACGGGTCCTGGCGGGCAGGAAAGTGTGGTCGCGGGAAGGTCATCCCGGCAAACGGCACGCGTCTATGCGGGTCCCGGTAAAGCGGATAGTGTGTCCCCAGCCTAAGGGTCTTATGCACCTGACGCATAACAGTGTTGTAGCGTGCTGTGCTGCGCCTATTCTTTTTTTTATGCGAAACAGCTAAAAGTATTCTAAAAAAAAGAACACAGTTAAAACTAGGTTTCTAACAGTTTCAAAATGAAACATGCTAATTAGAATCATGTTTTTTGAGGCCCCTTGAAATGGCTAAAAACGGCTTTTATTAAAACAGCTGTAACAGAAAAAATTCCACCCAGATTCGTAAAACTCAACGCTGGAAGCATGCGTTAGCCTTTATAACAAACTTTTCCCATTTAAAATTGTAGGTTCTCCTCTTTAAGTCCCATAAGAAAAATAGTACTAGGAAAACACAGTTTTCCATAGAGAAGGCCTGTGAATTTGTCAAAATCATGGAATGTGGAGAAAAAAGAAGTGTGAAATTACTGCTTGATACCCAAAAGGTTTCGGCTGTTGAAACAAACCGAAAACGCCTGCGGCCAATAGTTAAAACGGTGATATTTTGCGCAAGAAATAATTTGGCTTTGAGAGGACATCGTGATGATGGATAAATAAGCAATGCCAATGAACACCAAGACATTTTGTCAGGCAAGCAAGGGATTTTCCGAAGTTTGTTGGGATTTCGTATAGATTCAGGAGATGTCGACCTAAAATCCCACTTAGATCCTTCTAGTAAAAACTGCACGATGATTAGCAAAACAATCCAGAATGAAGTTATCGATTCAGTTGGAAATGTGATGCGTTCATCGATAGTTGACGAAGTGAAGCGCTCGAAGTATTTTTCAATCCTTTGTGACGAGACAACTGATGTCAGTACGAAAGAGCAGATGACACTGTGCGTGAGATTTGTTGACATAACAAGCTGCATTATAAGAGAAGAGTTTGTAGGATTTTTGGAGTTGCAATGCACAACAGGCCTAGCTATCAAAACTTCTATCCAGACTGAACTAAGTCACCTAGGTCTCAGTTTTGATAATCTTCGTGGACAAGGCTATGATGGAGGTTCAAACATGGCAGGAAAATTTAAAGGTTTACAAGCTCTTATTCAAGCTGAACAACCATTAGCTCATTATACACATTGCTTCAGTCATTCCCTAAATTTGTGCATATCTCGAAGTTGTGAAATTCCAACTATAAAAAATATGTAAGGAATAGTAGGCTCAGTTTCTGCATACTTCTCTGTATCTTCAAAATGTATGACTGCCCTGGATAAAGTTATTACAGAATCTAACATATCCACTACAAGAAAAACAAAGTTAAAAGCACTTTGCGCTACTCGTTGGGTTGAGCGACATTAAAGCATCATTACATTTAAAGAACTGTTTGAACCTGTAGCAACAGTACTTGAAATTCTAGAAGAAAGTAACGAAGGTGACAGCTCCAGCAAGGCTTCAATGTATAGTGCTTTCATACGGCGCAGTGATTTTATAGTGGCATTAGTATCGATTGCATTTTGCTTTTCTTACACATTGAAGCTCAGTCAGTGTCTTCAAAGTCCAAAACAAGATTTGTCAACTGCTTCTGCCCACGTAAAAGATGTACTTGATACTTTTTGTCAAATTCGATCTGATACACAGAATGAGTTCAACAAAATTTTTGATGAGTCTCAGCATATTGCAAATAAACTGGAATCAGAAATAAAGCTTCCTCGATTTTGTAGTAAGCAAACACAGAGAAATAATATCCCAGCAGCCACGGATCCCAAAGATTACTTCAGAAAAGCAATATTTGTTCCTTTTTAAGACCACATCATTTCCGAACTTGGAAACAGGTTCGGCCGTAGCCTTAGTGAAGTAGTACCAATTGAAGGCCTGATACCTTCGAATTTAGCAAAGTACAGTGACGAAGAAATATTAAGAGCTGCAGAACCCTACATGTGTGACCTGCCTGGATCCGAGACGGAACTAAAAGCAGAACTGCGTTTATGGCGAAGAAAATGGGAGAATGAAGAGAAAGTTCCACAAAATTCTGCAGAAGCCCTGAAAGAATGTGGAAATTACTTTTATCATAATGTTAAAGTGCTACTGCAAATATTTTCCACCTTGCCTGTAACAACAGCAACAGCCGAAAGAAGTTTTTCAGCTCTTCGAAGATTGAAAACTTATTTAAGAAACACCATGGGAGAAAATCTGCTAAATGGTTTAGCTCTCGCCAACATCCACAAAGATAAAGACATCAGCGTAGATAAAGTTATAGATGATTTTTGTAAAACAAAACCTCGTCGCCTTGAACTGTCTTACAACTGGCTGGAAAACTGAGTAGGTGATGGAATGAGTTATTAATTTTTTTAAGTTAACATAACTGTATTTATTTTGTGGCTGTGTGTAAATATTTTGTTCACGAAGGTGTCATCTGTGACTGTACTTAGGCATGTGTTTGTGGTAACAACTGCGAACTACGTCGCATTCTTTTATACTATTTGTTTCAAGTGTTTAAGCAGGGGCTACCTATATACGCATTTTATTTTATGTCAATGCTAAGGATTTAATTTTTTTTTTTTTAATTCGTCCATAAAAATATTATGATTTCTAGAAGTGATATATTTACCATTTTTTGGTTCAGAAATGCTGTGAAAAGCACCATTTTGCACCTTAAAACCCTAATTTTTCCGGGGGAGGACCCCCGGACCCCCCACTCTTGGTTTGGGGTAAGTGAATCTTCTTTATAAGGCATAAGCCCCCCCCCCCCCTTAACCAAGAGCTGGATCCGCCACTGGTGTAGCCTATGCAATATTCCATGGAGGGTTTGCTGTAAGGTACGACATTTCACAAACCAATATTGTTACTGCACGTGTATATGTTTGCAATTTTTGTACCTTTGTTGGAAAATAAGAGAGAATTTTGCATTAAAATAATAACAGCATTGTGCGAAAATGACGGTAAACACACATTAACGAAAACGTTTTCTGTATGTACACATTTTATCTGACGTGTTTATGTTGTTAATATAGATTCGTTAGTTTCTTGCGATAAGTATGTCAGCTGTAAATATTAACGATAAAAATTTAATAAAATGTTCACGTACTTTCATCAAGTGACTCATGTGACAGGTTATTTCATAGTTGGTTTTTTATTTTCCGTTTATGTATTTCTTTATTGAATAATACAAACATTGGTTTTAAGCATTTGTAAAATCTGTACTGTTCTCCATGCTAATACAATATTATGATCACTGAAAAAATTCCTTATAAATACTACATGAACAATATTTAACTCTCATAAAAAATATTACTTTTACGCACGGTCGTAGAAGAACAGGTCTGGACACTCGCCTGGAAACTTGACCCCCTTGTTGTTTGGTTGCAGTTCACCAAGTTACAGAGAATATTGTGTTTTATTGACGCTTCAGTTAGGGCGGTCGGACTCAGTCCACTTCCTTTCCACTAAGATAAACAATTTGTCAAAACGTATTTTTTATCAATTTATTAAATACTTCCTTTGCTCACAAATTTAAGAAAAGGTTCCAGCTATCTTTATTTACTTCATAAATTTAACAATGGAAAAAAGTGGGCGAAGTTTTGAATCCGACCACCCTAACTGAAGCGCCAATAAAACACAATATTCTCGGTAACTTGACGAACTACAGCCAAATAACAAGGGGTACAGGCCAAATACATTTGTAGATAGGCTGTTGTCCAGACCTGTACTTCTACGACCCTGGTCCAGACCTGTTCTTCTACGACTGTGTTTTTATGTACCGAATCTAAATCCAAAGACAATAACATTTTCTCAAATATGAACAACAAACGTGAAATGTCAGAAAAGACTATCGAAAATTGCAGGGTGCGTTCCTATTATCATTCTGTGTACTATCCAATGGAAGAAAAATGGCGCTATGTTGCAATATTTACACTTCAAGTGGACGTGGAAGCGCTTTCAGCTGGTAAGCTCCCGAAAGTCGTTTATAGAATGCGAGTAGTTGGCAAGCAGCCAGGTGAATGTCTGCTAACAGCGCTTTCGAAAGCCGTTTATAGATACGGCCCTAAGTCATGGTGTCGTAGTTTATAACCCCCCCCCCCTCCTCTTTTTCCGGGAATGGGCCGTTATTTATGACAGAGTCGTGATCTGACCAGTCTGTCCTCGGCCTGACACACTGCCCTCCTGCTGAGAAAGGGTCGAAAGGGACATCACACAAGAGAAAAAACAGGAAATATAAATCCTCCCGCCGGCATAGCACACAACGCTTTTCGGACAATAACGACCCTCGCTTACGTAAATCGGAGATTGATACAGGGGAAAATGTTGTTTAACAATATTGAATTTAGCAGTTCAGATCACATAAAATGTTCATATTACATGAGTGTTTATATTAAGGCATTTGTTAGCACACGTACACTATTGAATTATTTACAAATATTTATTTGCATAAATGTAATATTTCTTCTATATATATTTTTCAATTTACTACACTAAAAATAATACAACAGGTTCTTAAGGGGGGTGGTCGCCCCCTCAGCACCCCCCCCCCAATTTAAATCTGCCACTGGGCCTGATTAAGAATAGATTTTTATCCCAACATTGTGATGAAAGAGTTACGATAAACTGCAATAACTATCTTTGTAAGTCAATTATCACAGATTTTATTGCATTCACTTACACATATCAACAATTTTAATTGCTAAAATAAATACAATGATATAATTTCTAACAAACAAACACTCTGCAACGTTGGTGTTATAACCCGTACGATTACCGTTATTCGAAAATCGTTTATTTTGGTAACAGTAAAAATGCCCATCTTGGTTTTTGTTGCAAGCTAATTTTAAGCGCTTGGAAAATTATTATTACAAATGTAGGCCTATTAGTTATTGTGCTATATAACGTCACTATCATTATTATTTAGATATCCATCTCTGAAAAATATAAACTTTGACACAAAATTAAAATTCCAAACATTTACCCCTCTTTGCACATGGTTTTTAGTAGCGAAACCAAACTTCACACTCGTCCATGTAGTAATAATTTAAATTCACTACCAACACGAGAGTAACAATAAGAGTAAAACCAACAAAACAGGTTGTTTATTTATTTTTTAAAATATGTCTTTACAGATTTATCGTTACATAGGCGCCCGAGAGGTATAATATTTACTGTTACTCAGCGACAAAGGTTTTATTTTTCTTGGCACATTTCCCACCTTTACAGAAAATACTTTCGCCAACAGTATAGGATACATGATATCTTGTCATCGAATCGGTTGCAGTTGCCTCCTGGTCCGTTGTATAGGAATCTCTTGCATTGGCCGGTATATTTGTCGAAGAACCATTTAATTATCCCACCTGATGTACCAGTCCCTTGATCTACGGGTTTTGTGCAGCCTACAACAAACATTCGTAATAACTGAACACGATCCTGGCAAATTTCTACGAACTCTTCGAAGTTGGCATCAATCTTAACACCTAATTAATTTATATTAATGATTGCTTTACATGTAATGGACATTTAAATTGGAACACTATGCATTTATGATAGTTTAATAAGTCACTAATCATTTTTGAAATTAATGTCAACTTACTAAAAAAACAAATGATATTATTTTACTCTTAATTTTATATACAAATTTAAAAACAGCCGAAAATTTCATTTTACACAGCTGTGTTCCAAAATATTTTAACTGACACTAGGAATCCTCCAACTTAAAAAATAAGCTGATTTTTTTATTTCTTCTCATCATGGTAAACGGTTTTTTTTAAATACATGTGTATAGTTAACTACAAAAGCAATACAGAATCGGCAACTGTTGCATCAAGACATTTTTTCGTAATTATTTCTGTAATAAATACAAAAAAACTGACAGTGTTCCGAATGAATTAAGGTGTTAGTGAAGAACAAATTCATTTAAATGTATTGATTAAAAATAACTATGCTCAATGTTTTATTTGTGCAATCATGTTATACTTTTAGAAATAGGAACAGTTAATGTATAAACTAATATACGAAACAAAAAACATACACGTTAATCATAAGGTGTATAAAACTAGAAATAATATTCTACCTTAGAATTCTTTATGTATATATTTGCTGTTAAGTGGCCATTATTAATAGCAAGTGTCTCATTTTTCATGTAAGATTTTGCTGTTACGAAGCTGGTAGTTCTTAAAATAAAGTTACACATTACTTTTTGTGTGACTTTTAGCAAGCAATTCCATGAAATACTACGTGAGTAATTTTTGGTGCTCACGTAAATTATACTTTGTACCGGTTTTGTAAATGAGTTTTGTTAAAATATGTTGTTACGGGCATTTAGGAATTAGCCCGTCTTAATTTATAATATATATATTTATATAAAATTTACGTATGTAGTTTGGGGTAGGTAATGAATAAACCCTGTGTTTCCGAAGGACAGAGGCTCTTTCTCTCTGTTTGAGAGAAGCGACGTCTTGGTGACGCCAGAAAGGGATTGACGAGAGCCATCGATCAGCTCGTGACATAAGGAAGGGGGGACAAGACTGACTCTCTGGGATGCGAAAAATGCCCGAGCAGAACTTATTGTCTGGTGTGAGAAGAAGGCTAGTCCTGGACCCACACGGCGTAACTGACTCTCTGCTCCATCCCACCCCCTTTCCCTCTGCCTTTAGAAACACAAAACAAGCAGGGCCACATCAAGGGGAAAGAAACGGCCAATCAGGGGCCGAGCTGACCTAACAATGTAAAATATTTATTGAGTAATGTAAAGGGTTTTTATTTAAATTTTGTGATAAGTTTATTTAACTGGTGTGTTGTAAATAATTTTGTAATATTTATGCAAATGAAAAGAAACAAAAAAAAAATGTAGGTGCCGTCAGGAGCCGGAAAGGCAATGCTAGGGGGCGTGGCCAGTGCGAGAATGAGAGCACACGGATTGGCTGGCGAGGGTAGGCGCGCGGAGGTGCGAGTTGCCGCCAGCAGAGACGCGTTTGTTGAAGGTTACTCTGTCCGGGGAGCCCGACGTGGGCAGAAGCAGAACGACGCCGGCGATTACGTTAGCGGAGGACAACTTTTTGTTGGATTAAATTACTCATCAGTATCCCTGTGTGGGCAGACGCGCGGCAACCACGTGATAGCCCGAGGTTGCTTGGAAAATAATTTTTCGGTACTAAGGACGTACAGCCACGCTTCCGAAAGCCGAGTCTTTTCCGACGCTAGGCGAGCGCCAGAAAAAAAGAAATAACTTTGTTTTAATGTAATTCATAAATATAACATCAGAGGTTCTAAAGAGTTATAGCCTGAAATCACAAGTAGTGAAAGGGAGCATAACATAATGGCGCAACAACTTCAGGGCTTAAGTGCGTGAACGTATTTTGGTACCTGCGACGTGGACTAGAACCACGAACCCTGAGGAAGAGTGTCGTATCGGTACGCGAACCGCAGAGCAGACGCGAGAGAGGAGAGCAACGGGCCTAGAGATACAGCGACGGTCTACGAACTTCACAGCGGCGAGGGTCCTGATACAGCGACGGTCTACGAGCTTCACAGCGGCGAGGGTTCTGATACACCGACGGTCTACGAGTGTCACAGCGCCGTGGGTTCTGCATCAAGGACGACGTCAGAGGGCAGAGGCGACGCCGGCAGAGACGCTGTCCCAACAAGACTTCACGACTTCACGACTACACAACTCACTATCGGGAACCGCAACCTGCAGTGGTCGGAGAGAGGTTTGAAATACAACAGAATGCAGCTTGGTGAGCATCGTGTTTAAGCAGGCAGCCATTCCGAGGGGAGCAGGGAATGCAGAACGACGTCGTAGTTTGTTGTGTAGTTTCAGTGCATGCGACACACCAGTAGGTAGTCAATTTCATTTTCAGAATTCAATGGAAACGAGGCACCGGCTGGCCATTCGCCAGAAAGCAGAAATGCTATCAGAAGTTGAGCAAGGGCTAGACCAGGCAGGTAATGAGGTTATCGCAGTAAACGAAAATGAGGCCACGCCAGTAAGTACATGCTGCGAGTTAGGTTTAGAGGGGAAAATTGAACCAATAGGGAACATGCAATCCAGAGAAAGGGCCTCGGTAGGAGACGCGGATGTTATGTTCAGCGAGCCGAGTTCGAGACCAGGTTCTAACAGCCTCGGGGTGGCAAATTCAGGCGATTCTGATACGTCAGAGCTAAACCAGAGAACGAGAGAGTAGACGAGCATGGGGTCACTAGATATTCACGTAATGTTCGGTCATTTGTTGACTGCAATAGAAGGGGTGAAAGGTGAAATAAAGGGTGTACAAGGTGAAATAAAGGGTGTGCAAGGTGAAATAAAAGGTGCACAAGGTGAAATTGAAGGTGTGAAAGGCAAATTAAGACGAGAGATTCGTTCGATGACCGAGGGAATGGGCGAGAGAATGCATGATATGGAGGAACGTATAACTGGTACAGTCGTATCACTTAGGGCCAGGGTTGATAATCTAGAGGAAGTGACGATGCAAAAGTTTGTAGAACAGCGCGGAAAGTTTAAAGCGGAGCTGGGAGTTAGCATGCAAGACACGTAGAGAGTTCCAAGAGAATTTCGAATCACACGCTACCAGTGTCGCGCGCGTTGTGCAGGCAATAGAAGACAGAGCAGTAGAAACGGCGGACCGCCAGGAACAGCAGCTATGCGAATAGTAACAGAAACACAAGCAACAGCAACCCGATGCGATCAGGTAGAAAACCGCGTAGCTCAGGTGGAAAATTCGGTCAGTGGTATGAACTGTAAGATAGCCGCCGTAGAAAAAGCGCAGGAGGAGGCGCGAAAATTTGCTGTACAGGGTGTACCACCCGGGACTGTTCCGACGGTAACACTACCTAGCATAGAGAGGTTAGTGTCAACTTTCAGTGGCTTGGTAGGACAGGCTAGGCCTATTCGCTTTATCCGCCGCATGGATAAATTCGTAAAAAATTTTCCTTGCAGTGAGAGCTATTCCTTAGCAGGTTGACGGGCCCCGCCGATAACTGGGGGCAGATTGCGTCGGAAAATTGGGACAGCTACGACGATTGTCGCGCGGCATTTATGTCTCCATTTTGGTCGCCGGTGGTACAGGATAGACTTACGCACCACATATATCAGGGGCGCTACATTGTAAATGGGGCGATGTCTATGTCAGACTATATGCGTGAGATCGCGGATGAGAACGCGCACTTAGAAAATGCTTTTACGCCCGCGCGACTGATACACCATCTTGCGAAACATTTACCGCAATATATCCAAAATGCGGTAGTGACAGCAGAAGTGACCACAATTGACAGTTTTATTGCGCTCCTGGAAAGGTTTGAAGCGCAAGACAGCCGTGATAGAGACGGGCGACGCGCGACAGGTTTCCCTGGGATGGTTGGGAATGAAAATGTGGGTCAGCATGAGCTGAAGGCACAAGAGAGGCGTTGGCGAGACCGACCGGGATACCCCCGCAACAGAGAAAATCGGAGAGGAAGCATGACGGACCGGGACACAGGGGGTAGACACAGCTCTCAAAAGGAAGAAAATAAATGGTGCGACTACAAGCCGAGAGGAGGTGACCCACGCCACGGGCAATGTCGAAAAGAAAGCCAAACAAAAGGGTTAGGAGGAGAGAACAATGTCCATGTTGTCCAAATACACGAGGAGCAGGCGGGAAACTATAAGGGCAGGCTAGCCGCGATTGTCCCACGCCGCTAGTGTTACCTGAAGAAGGAGGGGCAGAATATACACTTGCAAAGTGCGAGATAAATGTAGACACTGAGGAAGCTGACGAGAACTGGGATTATTCCCCAGCCATAGGGAGAATAGGTGCGCAGAAATCACCAACTCTGCGTGTAAAAATAGGTGGCTACCCATTTCAGGCACTAATAGACACAGGGGCCGAGGTGTCTGTTATAAGCCGATCTGTATTTGATAAGCTTGTAAAAGGGGGACACGAGAAAGATATTGTCGTCCTACCGACTGCTGGGGTTACGTTGGTCGGGATAAGCGGTGCCAAGGTGAAAGGCACGAAAACGCAAGTGGTAAGTGAAGTTCAGATAGGGGACGCAAGTCTTACGATGAATTTTATCGTAGCGCAGGACATTAGGACGGAGATAATTATCGGAATGGATATGCTGAATCGGTATGAAGCGAGGATCGCCTGCCGTCAGAAAATGATACAGCTCCGTGATGACTGCAAAGTGTATAAATTCATGTGGGATGGAAACCCTTGTCCGCATAACGTAACGCTGCTGTTTTTGCGACTCGCCCACGACAACCAGTGGCGCGCAGCGATTTCTACCAGTAGGGAAGTATTACCTGGCGAAATTACAGAACAGAAGCGATTACAGATGGCGAGAGGACACCGGGGATGCTCACAAAAGCACAGTGTCGCGAGATTGACACAATGCTGGAAAAACATGCGTCGGTATTTGCCCAGGAACCCGGAAAAATGAAATCATATGTCAGCCGACTTCAAAATTAAACAGCATCAGCCCTATGTATGTAATGTGTACCCGGTTCCTCAGAGACGTTGGTCAGCGGTGGAACGAGAGATAGGGAAACACTCAGGCGAACATCGCAAAGCGGGAAAAGGAAAATAAAATTTTCCAGAGACAGTTTGTTTGCAATATTTTTCTGTATATACAAATGTCAATTTACCATGATAATATAGTAGGACTTGTATATAATGTATCGAGAACAAAACATAATGACTTAGGATCTGAAAAGTTTGTGTAAATAGTGTAATAAGATAAGAAGGCAGATACTAGTGTTATATGTGTAGGGCAGAGTTTTTTCTATACTTATTTTTTGTGTGTAATAGGATCAAGAGGTAGTAACGCGCGGGTCAGGCAGGACAGGGAAACGCTGGTTTGAAGAGTCGAGGGTCTTTTGTAGTTTTATGAGTCCAGGTGGGCGGGTGAATAGAAACCTTCCTTTCTCTCTCTCTCTCTGTCTCTCTCTCTCTCTCTCTCTCTCTAGCCACCCACGAGGAGGAACGACCATTGGTCACGGACGAAGCCGGCAGGGCCGTCGAGACAGGGTACCATGGGTTCGGGGTCTTTATGTTATTTTCGCATTTATTTTTTGAGAGGCCTACCCTTGCTCAGTTCCTACCACGACGAATGGCGAGTCGACGCGACGTTGTTTAGAAAGTGTAAATTGGTGTGTCGCTTAGGTAGGCAAGATAATGAAATGCGAGTAAGTGAAAGTGCTACAGCGGCAGAAATGGCGAATCCACCTCTGTCATACTGACGACAGTGAATTCCCCACTGAGGGTATATGTTACGGGCATTTAGGAATCAGTCCGTCTTAATTTATTATATATATATATATATATATATATATATATATATATATATATGTATATATAAAATTTACGTATGTAGTTTGGGGTAGGTAATGAATAAACCCTGTGTTACCGAAGGACAGAGGCTCTTTCTCTCTGGTTGAGAGAAGCGACGTCTTGGTGACGCCAGAAAGGGGTTGACGAGAGCCATCGATCAGCTCGTGACATAAGGATGGGGGGACAAGACTGACTCTCTGGGCTGTGAAAAATGCCCGAGCATAACTTATTGTCTGGTGTGAGAAGAAGGCTAGTCCTGGACCCACATGGCGTAACTGACTCTCTGCTCCACCCCACCCCCTTTCCCTCTGCCTTTAGAGACACGAAACAAGCAGGGCCACACCAAGGGGAAAGAAACGGCCAATCAGGGGCCGAGCTGGCCTAACAATGTAAAATATTTATTGAGTAATGTAAAGGGTTTTTATTTAAATTTTGTGATAAGTTTATTTAACTGGTGTGTTGTAAATAATTTTGTAATATTTATGCAAATGAAAAGAAACAAAAAAATAAATGTAGGTGCCGTCAGGAGCCGGAAAGGCAAAGCTAGGGGGCGTGGCCAGTGCGAGAATGAGAGCACACGGATTGGCTGGCGAGGTTAGGTGCGCGGAGGTGCGAGTCGCCAGCAGAGACGCGTTTGTTGAAGGTTACTCTGTCCGGGGAGCCCGACGTGGGCAGAAGCAGAACGACGTCGGCGATTATGTTAGCGGAGGACAACTTTTTGTTGGATTAAATTACTCATCGGTAGCCCTGTGTGGGCAGACGCGCGGCGACCACGTGATTGCCCGAGGTTGCTTGGAAAATAATTTTTCGGTACTAAGGACGTACAGCCACGCGTCCGAAAGCCGAGTCTTTTCCGACGCTAGGCGAGCGCCAGAAAAAAAGAAATAACTTTTTTTTAATATAATTCATAAATATAACATCAGAGGTTCTAATGAGTTATAACCTGAAATCACAAGTAGTGAAAGGGTGCATAACAAGGTAAGAATTTTTTCGAAATATTATGTTAAAGTTATGGTTTAAATATACGATAAAAATAAAAATTTAATAAATGGTATTTTTTTTAAGTTAAAGTGTTTCGTATTAAATTATTTCCCTCACTTAAAGATTAGTAGTCAAGTTCTCACATTTTAACACATTTGCAGTCTTTGAGAACGAAAAATATATTTCGCTTAAATTTGTTTGACATAAACCCTTAGTTATTCGAGCTTTGAAGATAATATCATATTCCGTTGCTTTAACAATTATCATACCAAATTCAATGAAAAATAAATAATTTTAAGGTAGAAACCAGTAATTATTTCTAAATCAAGTTAGTGTTTAGTTATCACCATCAACAAAAACTTTTAAGGACACGTGTTACTTTTTTAGTGACACCAAGTGCTATAGAATTTCAGAAATTTACAGTACAAGTTTGATTTAACGCATTACCTCACCAAAACGTAGAGTTTTATCAGTTGTATAACTTCTGTGAAAAATAATTGTTAGTAACTGCAAAACAAAATTGTTCAACCGAAATCCATGCACGAATGTGTGTGTTTATATATTAGAATAATGAAGCTATAGAGTAATATTTTGTAAAAATTAACGCTGTCTGAAATTAAAAAAATATTATATTCTACTTATATCACTTACAGGTAGCTAATAAAAATAAAATATTTTTCTTTAAGAGTGATTGATCCCTGCTACCTCGTATTACTCTGTTTTCACTCGATAACTTTTGACTCAGTGAATATATCAGCACTGACAGTACGAAACTGTACGAATGAAAATCTTTATCAATTTTCTGTGATGGGAAACACCTGAAGAGAAAATAGGGATTATCTTACGTGAGCGACTTTAAAGATTACAAACGTAGAAAACGATACACCGTATGTGTTCTAAAAAGTCAACTTAAGATAATCAGTGCAGTGCAAATGCGTAAAACGTAAAACACCGTTTATGTGCCCCTTATTTATTTGTAAAACCGCAAACTCTATATGACGGGGAACAATATATATTTACTACATAATTGTTCAGCTATTCTTAATATGCGGAGATAACGATCTCGAACATGTGTTTTAAAAGTTATTTTTTTAAATTGTTTTCAGAGCTGAAGGGTAGCGACTGATTATTTCCACTGTAGGTAACGAAACATGCAGATTCAATGTGACGTGCTTTGCTAAATTCTTCATTACATATTTGTTGTTATTTACTAATATTTACTGCAAAACTTCACCCTTTTATAAACTTTAGTCAAAACAGAAAAATTAGACACATCACCACAATACACAAAACCTTTTACATTTAATGACTACCACTCTATACAGGTAAATAAATTATTTTATTAAGTTATGCATGGATTGTACATGTCATCTTTCCGAGTTACATGACAAGCTATGAAGATTTTGGTTAATAGAAAAAATGTATACACCGGAAATAACTTAAATAACATGCGTTTATTTTCAAATATTTTTGGGTAGTTTTTCCGAAAGAAGAAGGTAAGCTTCTGGGAGTAATTTCATGACAACAAAGCAAAATGCATTGCTTACATTTATATCGTTTAATTTAAAAACAATTAAAAAATATGACGTTCTCTTTACAATGACACATCACATATTACGACATTTATATTTTACAAGGTCCTTAAATTTGAAGAGCATGTGCAAGGAAACTATGATACGCAAACATTAAAATTAAATGTTAGCAAAAAATTACAAGTTTTTAAAACATAGTCGCAAGTTTTGAAAGTTTCAGCATATATTTGTTTGTGTCTTAACAGTTGTGAAGTCAGGAACTTACAGTATGGCGTACAAAATCTGTGTTGTGTCAAACCATAATAGCGATAGCTGTTGACTGTAGATACAGCGCAGTAGATGACGAACAACATACAGATCTTAGCAGCCAACATCTTGTCGGTGCTGGCAGCAGCGCAGTAAATCCTTATATACTATATATCCGTGCTTATCGTTATTACTTCGGAACATATTATTTTCAACTAGCTGAATATTTTTTATGAGTTTTATTTGGTAGCCTGATAAATAGGAACTGTGTATTATGATTTCTTTTTGTCTTTCAGTGAAATTGCTCGTATATCTCATATTAAATCTTCGGCAATAAAAATGGCAATACCTTGCCGTTGGAATGGTTCATTGTAATATAAGACGTTCTCCACGCAACAAATGAAAACAATCACTGCATTAATATCTGACAAAATATTCAAGTTTCATTTTATTGACACACTGATAACACTTACAAGATACGTGGAACTGACTGACTGGTTTCTATGAGTACGCATGTTTCCGTGCCTGTGTACTGCACTGCTGCTGCCACACACTAACATAACATCTTCCTCAAATGCAAACATTGTTTCTCTCCACTCTACTCATTCAATGTGACGGTGTAAAACACAGAAAGGTGGCGCATTTTAAGTTCAAACTTTTATAAACGCAAATGTTAAAAAAATTGTAACGAAAATAACACAGAAACACTAAAAAATTCTTAAAAATAAATCAACTATATATATATAATTATAATTATATTAAATGATTGTGAAATGATAAAGGATATTCTACACCGTTTGTTTCTACGGGTATTTATAAGTGGTAATTTACCATTTGGCACGTTTAAGGTGATTAACGCTAGAGTGAACACTTTTGCCGTAACATGTCATTGTTATTTATAACCATTCCCTTAAAATTAGAAAGAAAAAAAAACTGCTATCTAAGAAACGGTTCAAAAAGACCATGGATAGCACAATTTTCCTTCACCTACAACGAGGAATACTTATATGCGCTGAATAAACATATATTTATTAACCTTCGAAACGCAAAATGTATTTTTTAGCTGAACGGGAACTTGATACAGTCTCTCGGTAAGATTCCGTGATGCAGGGCTAGGCATCATACAAGCAAATAAAAAAACAAATCACAATTAATTCGTCAGTATTGACATAAAATTAGTTGTTATAATATGGGGACTGTTCTATTTGAATCAAGCGATTCCCTGCCAGTCGCACAATGAACGGTCGCTAATGTTACGTTATATGCAGTAATGGCCAGTATTTTATTTCAGAGATGTGATTTAACAGTTTTCAATTTATCGTAAACCACCTAAACACTATAAACACTATAGTAATAAACTAACTATGCCACGACTATATAGACGAAATACAAAATAATTCCAAGCAACGCTTTGTTTTCAATCAAATTGCAAATTGAACAAAGGCCTGCAAGATATTTTCGCTACTATAAATCAAATTTGCCCTTATTTGTTTCCAAACCTGCATATGAGACAATGTGTAGTTGCCCTTGGAGGGGTAAATATGAACCTAAACTGTTATTAAAGGTCACTAGTTTTATACAGATAGGTAAATTATATATTTAAAATTTTCTTCGATGTAATCGGAATTTTCTCTGTTATTATTTATCTGTGAGACAAACAATTGTTTTTAAATACTCTTACAGGATGGAAAATACTTATTGAGAGCTGAACAACATTTTCGGATAGTTTTTTTGTAGACTGGAGAGTGTTGTCCAAATAATCTCAGGTTATTTCACAATTCTATTAGCATTATTTACACTATTTTGAAAAATAATTGTGACAATTTATTACAGTGTTACACACATCAATATATGTTTATTCCTTGTAGGAAATTTTACTGAATTATTGTTTTGAACTCTGAAAACAACACATACCAACTATAGTATTTTGGCTTGTGTTTATGTGTAGGGTGGTCTTTCATTATAGTAACATAGGCAAAAGTCGTAATAAGACTCATTAAAATTCACAATCAAATAATAAAATTGTTTCACCGTACCTGCTAGGAGTGTTTTCGTGGTGTCTATCTGATAGATTCCCATTGCGGTGTATAGAATAAAATAAACTATTTATGTGAAAATCCTCGCAAATAATTTCTGGAGTTTCTTAGAATTTAATGATACGTAGGAAATTAAAAGTCACTGTTTTCTATTCACTTAAAATTCGACATGCCTCTCTTATCTGTAGCGCAGCGCACTTCGACCAATTACTAGCTAATTGTAACAGTATCTTGTACACCACTGAAGAATGTTATCAATTACCAATAGTTTACTTACATTTTTATGGTTCTAGAAGATGTCATATCTGTGTTGTAGTTTTAAACTGTTTGTTTCGTAGTTACAAAATATATTTGTTACATCAAACCGTACTGTTTAAGATTTATGCAAAAGGAATTACATTGAAGAGAGATAGTTTAACGGCCCTTTTACTGTGAATTATTTAGTTTCATTATACTGACTTGGTTTTAGGGTGGCGGGGGTGGGGGGTACATTAATTTAAAACATGCATATTTTAACCAATACGAAGAAATTTGTTTTTTTTTTTCAGGCTGTGTTAAGAAATGTTGTAAAAAATACAAAAATATGCTAGAACGAGATATGGGTGGTAGTGATACGGGTGTCGAAAAAAAATCTAATTTATTCGCGACGCACTAAATTGACACGGAGTGTTTTTTATAGTAAGCCTATTTATAACGACTTAAAATCGTAGCTGACGCGTCAATATTATATGAAAGGGAAAACTTTGGAATTCATTTATACATACATTTATACACACATAAGTTACATTCATATATATATATATATATATATTAATTATGTGCTCATAATTCTGCCTGGAATAATAATTATAATGTGATCAATTTTCTCAACAACCACATTAACGTCAAACACTGCAAAAGGTTTAGTAAAATAAGAGATCTTATTAGCAAACATGCAATTATTATTATCAAACATAGATTTTCTGAATACAGAAGACGTAAGGAAACACACGCCAATATTAATGAACACGATCTATATTGCGATAATGGTTTAGTTGAGCATTCGCGTGAATTATACGAGACTCCGTAAGCATCCAAGCATCCATAGTTTCCTGAGAAATGGCATGAGATATGACCCTACAATGGAATATAGCGACGCACTACAAGGGTGGCAGAAACTGAGACAACCAGCCAGCCAACTGCAATTTCCGCCATGTTCCCCACATGCGAAATATCCGGGACAAATTACACGGGGAATCAAGCCTGGATCGTCATCATGGGAGGCGAGTTATCTGACCAATATACCGCGACGGTATCACCATTTCATTAAATTGACATCTTGCCATTCTATAATATATAAAATTACTGAATTATGTATGTATATATATATATATATATATATATATATATCTAAAACTTCTTTTATGTGACCAACAATATTTATTTTTTAGCTGCGAATCTTCTTATCTAAAATGAAGATTATTATAATCAGACGACAAAACAAAAATTGTAGTTATTTCTTTTTCAGCTTTAAGTCTCGTTTAAAGATTAATGTAGTATTTTATTAATTATCTCGTAGATATTGGCTACATTGTTATACAGTACTTGGCTGCAATTTTTATTATTATTAATATTATTATTAATATAATTATTATTTCGTAATATTTGTTCAGTGGGTCCGTCACTGTGAAAATTATTTCCTTGTCACAAAAAAAATTGTTTGGATATGAGCAATTGCAAAGTGTTCATGTCGCAAACAGTTTTTATTTACAGTTATAACAAAATATAAGATTGTTTGAAATCTGTTTTGGTGAAAAATAGTTATATATTGTTGTATATTTAACAAAAGCCTTGTGTTGAAAAAGTTACTATCTTTTCTGCAAAGAAATGTATGTATTTTCAAAGAAAACATTTTGTTATTTAAAATGAGACACAAAACAAAACTATTCCACATTTGGTTTGCTGTGAGGCAGTATTTATTCACTGTATGTTGCGTACCTTTGCAACAAGGTTTCTTTGTTGTGAATAATATTTAAACAGTTAGAGGATTGTGTTTCGTTACTAAACAACCTTTGATGCACGTAAATTTAAAGAAAAAATAATTATGTACTGAGGTAAAGTATTTTTCAATGGTATGCAATTGTCAGGAATTTTTTATTTACGAAAATCTTTTGTCTGAGTAACCTATAAAGACCTTGTACTCTAAATTACCCAAACGTGCAAACTAACAAATAAGAATAAGAAATAATATCACGTCATAATATTTTGCAATAGTAATTGTTACATATGATATTTAGCAAGAATCCCACTACATGACAACACTGCATAATTTATGTCAAATAAATTGTTATGTATACGACAGTTGTTAACATTTGTAACATTTCCTAAGGTTTTTAGATAATTCATCAGCCGATGTAGTAACACGCTTAAGCTCGTGCACATAGTCAAAACATTTCCGAGAGGTATTTTAAAGTAATTGTACGTACATAAGTTTTCCATAGACATGTGTACAGCATATACATACATATAAATTCATTAATATACACAGTGAAATACATACAGATTACACGACGATCGAATAATACACTTGCGAAAAAAAGATAGAACTTTCCCATCCATTTTTGGATTCGAAATTAGCAAAGCACTCATTAAGAGTGAAAAAAACGCTCTTTTAAAGAGTTCATCTACGAATTACATAAAATTTTATTTATTTACATAATGTGTATGAAATAGAAGCAATTTTGATTTTGTAATTGAAGGAAATTATTGGAGACAGTTAACATGCCTGGAAATTCCTTTTTTACTTGCCTTTTTATTTTCATTACACCCATTTCATTAGCATAATAACAAAAGATGTTGTAGCAAGAATCAACAAAAAAAAAAAAGAAGCAAAAGAAATCAACCTAACAAAACATTACTTATCTCATAATCTTGGACACATTAGATTACCACCATAGCTATGTGACAATCACCAGAATATTTCCAACACCCGCCCTTAATCTAATGATTAAAAAAAAATAATAAACAATACAAACTTAAATTTTTCTCAGTCCTAGTTCACGAACACAATAAATCTTCTTGGGACCCGGAACAGCTTTTGTCTGTGGGTCTGCAACCATCTTATCAGTTGACAAATACTGAACAACAACTTGTTTGTTCACTACAGCCTCTCTTATAAAGTGATGCCGTATGTCTATGTGTTTTGTTCGCCTATGAAATACGGGATTATGTAACAACTTTTGTGCACTTTGATTGTCATTGAAAACAGTAATTGGTTTTTCCCTTCCACAAATCTCCCGCAAAAGTCCTTTCAAATGGATAGCTTCTTTCGTTGCTTCACTCATTGCTAAATATTCTGCTTCTGTACTAGATAAGGCCACAGTCTTCTGTTTTCTGGATTCCAAACTGACAGCAGCACCACCCATCTTGAATACATAGCCTGTGTAGGATTTGCGATCAGACACATCACCTGTCCAGTCAGCATCCACATATGCTGCGATGTCTTGACCAGTTTTTTCGAAACACTAGAGCACAGTCTAAAGTTCCTCTCAAGTACCACAATACTCTTTTTGCCATAGCCCAGTGCTCAGCATTATGAATACTATTAAACTGACTTAAAACACTGCATGCATAAGCAATGTCTGGCCTAGTGCAGACAGCCAAATACATTATACAGCCCAATAGCTGTTGATATGGATAGTTAGCTTTGTCTTCATTTGTAGCCTTGGTCAGTCTATTATTCACTTCTAAGGGTGTG
>PNEQ01062561.1:0-33274 GCA_003012365.1 Medauroidea extradentata | reverse complement strand
GTTAATTAATTTCCCGCAAAACGCTACGGAAGTCGGGGCCTAGAGACACTTTGCAGAAAAAATGCAATTTTAAAATTTTCTGTTAAGTTTGGGGGGGGGGGGGGGCAAAAATAAGACGCTATCGAATTTACGAAGGTAGCGATTTTACGAATGCGATGAGAGGAACCGTGAGTATTCGTAAAATCGGGGGTCTAGTGTAAATAAACTGATGCTGTGTCAAGTAAGTTAAAAAACGAAGTGTGGGAAAAAGTTGCTGTAAAATTCTGCAATTCACAGCTCATCAATGAAAAGGTATTTATTATTATTGTATTAACTGCATTGTACTTCTCAAACCAAGCATTTGGAAATTTGGTTTTGTGAAATTAGTGGTGAAAATGAAATTATTATTCTATGCCTGTACATATTGTGTCTTAGTTATATATTGTAAAGTTGGTTAATTGTAAATTAAACAAAGTTATAACTGCTGTCACAACTTGTGTCAGCCTGCAACCAACATTATTACCATTTGGTTTACGCCTAAATTTTGACAGTTCTCTCCCGAGTACGTTTTCTCAGAAGCGAAACATTAAAAGGTTACATCAGAGTGCCGCAGGAAAGTGTGCTGGGACCCTTGTTATTCACAATAATGGTGAATGCCATGGGACTCAGAATCTCTGGAAAAATAAGATCGCTTGCAAATGAATGTGTACTGTATACAGAGGTGGGGAGTGGAAACCAATTGTTGGCAGATATTGATAGGTTGTGGTCATGGACAGAGGATAACCAAATGAAGATTAATGTGCGTAAAACTAAAATAGTGAGGTTTATTAAAAAGAGATAGGTGAGCAGAGATGTTTATAAACAGGATGGGCAGGACATAGGGGGTGCTCACAGAATATAAATATCTTGAGGTAGTATTACAGGGTGATTTGAAGTGGACAAGACAGGTAGAAAGAGTAGTTAAAAAGGAAAGGAGGGCTTTGGGCCTGCTGGGAAGAGTGTTGAAGGGCGCCAGTAGTGAAGTGAAGGAAAAGGCATAGACCCTATTGCACAATGGTTAGGACAATGTTGGAATTTGCAGCTGCAGAGTGGGACCCGTATGTAGAGGTGGAGGTACAATAACTAGAGAAGGTGCAGAGGAGAGCAGCGAGATGGGTGAAGAATAAGTGGAGAAGTGGGACATACTTTAGGAAGGCTGTGTAGAGTAAGGTGTAGAAAGACTGCAATGCTTGCCAACAGGGGGAATATCAATTGCAAGCTAGTATTTTATTATTGTTGTTATTGCTGTAATGCCTCGATAAAAGCAGAAAAAATGTAACAAGGTATTTTTAACTAGTCCACTCGAGAACAACAAATTACATGTCCACAATGACATATGCAATTTTAAAGAAAAAACTTAAATAGTAGTCAATTGTCACACATTCCTTATTTGAATAATCCTGCAATTACGTTCATATCACACAGCTTATCTGGTAGGACCCTGTCGCATAAAACCGCAGACACAACAACAGTTTTTGGACTGGAGATATTGGCAAACCACGATTTGTATGTTTCTGCAATGCATCCTCAATGTGCAGCAGTATGGAGTGAACAACAGCATCTTTTGAAAATCAATACTGCCTGACAAATTCGTGGTCAGCTCACCAATCAAAAGGATTCCTTGCATCTCGGACATAATGTTTCCTTAGTCTAAATATGGGCACATGACGATGGTAATCTTCATAACGATTGTACAAATCAAAAGGATCATCGTGCACCACACAAGGTAAATTCATTGTCACATTGTAATACACACACCAAAAATAAGTATGTCATAATTTAATAAATGTTAAACTATTTTTTACTAAATAAGTAGTAAGCACGTAACATCGTATGTAACATCATCAAATTAGTATTTCTTATCATTCTAGTCCAAGTTTTTCTATTCGGCAAGATTAATTTTATTGTCAGCTGATACTTACAAGAAATTTTATTCTTTAACATTGCAGTTCGTATCTCAAGTAACCTTTCAAGTTAACTTTGCTAATACAAGTTTTTTCCCGAGTTTTCTCACAACTGATATAGGTTTCAGCGACTATTAATAAGCATGTCTCTCAATACTCGACTATTAATACATAAAAACGAGTATCAATACAAGATTCTCTGAAAGTGTTCTCTGCTGAGTAACTTAATAATGCAAGTCTCAATGCGAGTCTCAATACAGTTCCCGCCCCCCCAGCCACACTCTTACTTCACAATTCTACTAACAACCTGGACCTTCCTACTTTTCCAGTGCCATTTTTATTTTTAATGCATGTAACTGCTGAGTGGTTACACTTCTATTCTGTCGAGAGGGTTTTTACGGTACTATGCTGGTTTTTCCCTCTCTCTTCTTAGATTATGGCGTAGCTATAGGTACACTTAGGTAGGTAGACATGGCCCCAATTGCGGCCATGTCTGCCCAATCCCTCTCTGCCGCGATGCATGCCTCCTCTGCATGAAACTTCCCCCTTGTAGGAAAAAAAAGTCTCAATAATTGATTATTAAACCGTCGTCTTTACTCAAGGTTAGTTTCATGTATTGAAACACGACTATTAATATAGCCCTTAGTCTTACATAATAATTTGCTCATTTTAATACTGCTTATGTCTCTATGCGAACTATTTAATATTTTTAATGTGGCCATAGTACAAAATTATAATTTTTTAATTTTTTTGGGTTTTAGGGGGGATCGCCCCTATCGCCCCCCTTAAATCCGCCACTGGGGTGAATATATGGATATGTATGCACATATGTATTGACTTTATTTTGTCACTGTATATCATATGTAGTCCTAGCTATAGCTTTGCCCTCTTCATTTATAAATGTATGTGTTGTATTGTACATATGACCTGTTCCATATCCCATAACTGTATGGTTCTTATGGGATCTACGGAATGCAAATAAATAAAACATAAAAGTTGGATATCTTGATTTGTATCTAATGTTCTATGGATGTTAATTATTAGGCTGGGTTCACAATTAAAAACTTAAGAATTATGATGTGTAGTTAAAGGCCGATTCACAATGAAGTTAACATGGACTTCCTTATGTTACCTTTGCGTTAACTTTACAGAAACATTTACCGCGAATTTGACCGATAATTCACATTGAAGTTAATGAATTAAGTTGAGGTACAAGGCTACGAATTGTAGTCAAGTATTCAACAAATTCATCAAGATTATTGTGTGTTATGCTGTTCACGCAAAATGTAAATTGTTAGTTATAAGTGTAGAATAACTAATATTCAAGTGAGCCCACCTTCTGAACGTGTCCACAGTATTATATTATTAGGTTACTATTTGGTCCTGGTTCGATATTTCGTATGTTGGCAATAAAATGCACTATTTTATCAGACTCGAATTAAGTATATGTTACAAATTCTGCAAGACTACTGATGGTCATTGCAATATTTACATTTAACGATGTTATTTGAGTCGCAAAATATTTACATATACAAGTGGTAACATAAATTAATAACGAAAATGATTTGCAAGTACCTGTTTCAATTATGTGTTGAAAATGTGTACCAAATTACCCTCTTAGTTGTAACATTACGCCTTTCTTACAAACTTTTTTTCTCACATTACACATGCTTTATTTAAGAGTGATTATGTTGGAATTCTATTTATTTCATAAAATAGGAAGGCTAAACTGTTAGTTTAACGTCTTTCGTAAGACTGGTGAGACACTTGTTTTAACAATATGTTTGCTGTCTGCACATATCACACCTACCTCAGTGAACTGCGAACTTGTAAACTATCTAGTTAAATTTATTGTAGGGTCCTTGAACGAATGCTTTAGCAACACATTAGCTCTGAATTATTTATAAATATATGATAACGATTTACGACTCACTAAACAACCATAGCCACTCATGTATTAGGCAATGCACTAAAAAATACCATGTCACGAGTAACAAATTTTACATGGAATTCAAAATATTATTTACTTAAAATTACAATAACGAACATTTTGCTTTCACCACACTTCAGAACACAACTATGACCAATTTACTTCTTTTCATACACTCTTGTACATGCACGAGCGAGCAGCACACAATTTGAGGTTACGAGAAACATTTAAAATCTTGTAGGCAGTAGCCAACAAAAGAACAACTCCGCTTCTGATTGGCTGTTCTTAACTTTACCCTTACGTTATGTTGAAGTTGACTCAACTTCGAAATTTTTAAGTTACAGTTGTGTCGCCGATAATTCAATGTGAAAACACTGCAGCATGACCTATATCTCAATTTAGCTGTAACATGAAGGTAACATAACAACAGTGGCGGATTTAAGCACTTATCTTAGGGGGGGTGGAGGGTATGCCTTAAGAAGTATACATACGTACCCCACAAACCAAAAGCGGGGGTCCGGGGGCCCTCCCCCGGAAAAATTTGGATATATATGTGCAAAATGGTGCTATTTCAGGAGTTTCATGCCAAAAATTTGAATTTACTGCTTTCAAAAAATTGTTATATTTTTTACGACAAATTATGCTTATAAAGGGAAATTCTTTGTGCTCATGTAGAAAATTTTAGATTTGTAGGTGCAAAATGGTGCTATTTCAGGAGTTTTCAAGCCAGAAATTTGAATATACTACTTTCAAAAAATGGTTATATTTTTTTACGATTAATTATGCTTGTAAAGGGAAATTTTTTTGTGCTGAATTAAAAATAAAAAAATTCCGACGTGCCATGTGGTCACCACCCCAATTAATAAGAAGTAATAGCCATCAATTATAAGTAATTATAATTAATTACAGATATAATAATAAGCATGTCATGCAACGATTTATTCTTTTCGTCATCGTGTCAGGATGCCGATATTCTCTATGTACAGCCGGGAGTTGTAAAGAAGGGAGAAAAAAAAAGGGGGGGGGGGTCGGATTACGAACTACGACACCATGTCTTCACGTACTCTGTCACTAGTGTGCAGTGAACAAGTGATGGTTTCAACTATATTTGTTATGAAGTGTTTTACGTTATGTTTTAATATTGAATACTAACTAGGAAGATAGAGTAAATAACCTGTTTACATATTTTTAGTAAACTGCATAAATGTGAAACAACAGGAGACGGCGATGCTGATACTGCGACACAGGTTCGTTTTTATTAGGTTCTTTATACCGTGAAAGCAGTTTAAGGTCATTAAGTGTGAAAAATTCCAAAATTTAATTTGTACGAAATAGCATTTAATATTATCATCTGAAGAACAATATTTTAGCGTGCATAGTTTTCCCAAAATTGCATGTCAAAGTAAAAATTTCGACACTACGGGAACATATCTCAGCGAAACCTTAATGAATAATGGTAGTTAAGCAATTAACACTTGAGTTTTAATTAATGTTGTGGGCTGTAGCTTACAGTTATAAAAACACAAAACAACAAATTTTTGTATTTAAGAAATCTAATAAAGTAAAGGATTTTTACTAGACTTTCAGAAAAAAAAAAACACAACCGGTCCTTAGGGGGGGGGGGTGGTCGCCCCCTCCGCCCCCCTTAAATCCACCACTGCATAAGAAGCACCATGTTAACTTCATTGTGAATCGGCCTTTAACCTACCTATTCGCAACAGAACTAAACAGGCCGTGTGAGGTCGTGTGTCGTGTGGGCCATGACTTAAGAAGTAACGGATATAGCTAAAATTTATATTTTTCTGTAAGAATTAAGGTAATGAACCAATCAGAGCATTCGGAAAGTAAAATAAACATGACGGATATTTAAATAATGTATGTTAAATACGGTGTAGTGCTATACATGATGGTTTTGGAATATTATGATCATGTACATGTACAGGTGCTTAACATATTAAAATACTTGTTTAGAAGCTCTGTCTACATGAAGTGTTTGGTGGCTCAGACTGATGTATTTCCATTGTGTTACAAAAATGTTGCTATCCATTAAAAATAAAAACACTTAATTATACACGAACGATCTCATTCTATAAAATGGTGGCTCTCTAAGTATGGCAGTGTAAAGCTTATGTTATGTGGAAAACTGAAAAATGAAGCTACGTTCCTGATATCCTGATTTGATTAGATTACCTTCATATACTGTTGTAGCTAGTACACTGGGCAGGCGGAACACAATCACAGTTGTTCTAATAATGTAGGAGAAACACGCGTGGTTCTATGTACTTAAGATCTTATTATGTTGTTGAAGAAATGAAATTACAGACAACGGTTGCTGAGCGCAAAGCCGAAGCAGTTCCATAAAACTAAAATGTCTACACCATGCCTTTCGAGTCAGGACACATGACCTATGAGCAAGTGGGTGCCAATGAACGATCCAGCACATCAGTCTCTTAGGGTTCTAGAGCACTTACTGGTGCGGCTGCGGTCAGGCGAAAGATGTGGCGACAGGATCGCACTGCACCACTATAGTTGGCACCAGACAGTGTTACGACATTTCGGGAACTGGAATCTGCTCCCGTCATCAGGAACACGAGTGCGACTGATGATGTCTGTCTGGAAAACTACTGTGTTTTGCTTCGTCTCTTCTTTGTGTCGTTTGTCTTTTCTGTATATGTCTCATATCTGTTGCGTTTTGTCTCGTCTACTTGTTGTGTTCTTTTGTTATTTTTCTGTTCGTGTCTGATATCTACTGTGTTTTTTGTTTCGTCTCATTGTTGTGTCGCGTGTTACTTGGTTTTTTATTATATTTGTTATTATTTTCATTTATTATCTGTTTGTTCCTTGATTTTATTTGACCCGATTCCATTTTGGAATTTCATGTTGTGTATGTATCTTGCTGACTAAAGCATACTCTGCTTATTTTATGGTTTTTATTTGTTTAGTTTTCTTCGACAGTCATTCAATTTGTAATGGAGTACGTCCAAGAAACTGAATCCAGTCATGCACTCCCATTGCACAGTTTTTTCAAAGATCAAGGTAGATGTGCAGAGTGCTACAGGGCCAAGGTTCTTTCCTCCATTGTCAAAATATAGTATTAATTTAAAAAAAAAAAAAAAAAAAAAAAAAAAAAAAAAAAAAAAAAAAAAAAAAAAAAAAAAAAAAAAAAAAAAAAAAACAATGGAAAACAGAAATGATGCTGGCCAGACACCGAGTATTTCTAAATGCATGCCAAGTGCTCGATTGTGAGAATACAGATGCAGAAATGTTATCTAATGTTATATTCTGCATTAATGCCAACATTAGACCACCAGTATCGAAACGAACAAAAAAAGCTGTGCTACAAGGACGTATCAAAAAATAAATGGGTGTCGGCAGAGGCTGGAAGAGGGGAGAAGAAGGCTTGGGGACGGAACCCATCTCCCACACTACCCATCTCCCAGCCTACCCATCTCCTACCCAACCCACTCAATTGAAGAATGAACATTTTTCTACATTTAAATAATTTTTGAATTGCATTCCATTCAAATACTCACAAAGTAACACAACTATAGCATTAATAAACATGTTATTATGTCAGTACCTACTCATAAATGCCAAATGCAACATTCATTAATACTACATGCAAGATAAAAGTTTAAAAAAATGTTACTGTGCTGTAATCAGTACAATTGAAATGTATAAAAAAAGTGTAGGCCTATTTCCATGAAGTGTTATGTTGTACTTGTACATAAAATAAATTTTTTATAATGTATTTTTTATCTGAAAACATATATTTTGTTTATTGAATGTGCCTTAGAATTGTGTTGCGGCCCTGGTAGAAGTACGTGGGAAATGAGGAAGGAAGTAGGAAGAATAGTAGTATCGCCTGGAGTATCTCGGTCAGAAAAGCCTGCAAAATCTAAATCAGGATGGTCGTTCCCGGGAATAGAACAGAACCCGAGTTCTTCTAAGCGACAGACAGTAGCAACCAGAATTTACGATTCTTCGCCGAGGACTCGTTTTCCCTGTTAGAGGTGTGGGTGGCTGGAACCTTAGAATGCTATCGGGTGAGATCATCTTTTCATCATGTCCACAAGAATGTTCTCTGCGTCTAACCTGGTGTCGTTTTGATATTCCTCATCGTGCTCCTCTTTTCTCACGAGCCTGCCTGCCATCAGGGTATTTTCCCTGTTCGAGGTGTGGGGAACACCGTCGGGTGGGATCCTCTCTTGTATCATGGTCGTCAAGACGTCCTCCGCGACTAACATGGAATCGTCTTGGTCATCCTTGTCTGGCTCGTCCACCCTCACGAGCTTTCCCGCCGTCAGGGCGAGAGCCTTCGCGAGTCCCCGTCTCGGGTCCTCGTCCTTGCAGAATGCCAGCAGCATTTCTGTGTAGCCCGCCAGGTCCTCGCGGATTTCAAACATACTGAACAGCAGTTCTTTTATCCTCGCCAAGCGTATCTGTAGCTCGGGCCTATGTTCAGGGAAGTCTTCTTCGAACCAGAACTGCACCTTCAAGTAACACATTAAATCACACAACAGCTTTAATTTGAATATACTAGCACAACTATAAAAATTCATGGTTGTCAATATTTACATGAACCTACTTCACGGACTTGTACATATTGTGTAGAGTATAGTCAGGGTCGTCATTTGGAGCTACAGGGGGGTGGGGGCAAATGCTCCCCATGGATTTGGAATGTTTGTGTATAAATATATTTTTTTGTACATTTAAATGTAAATAATGCTAACTTAAGGACATAAAACTGAAGTTTTATTATTAAAGTATCTCATGTATACATGCTTAATTAATAAAAAAGATCCAACAAGGTCACTGTCGTCAGAAAACAAAATCTTGCCCCCCTCCTGGAAAAACTTGAAATGACGCCCCTGAGTATAGTATGTACTGGAATACAGTGTCTGTGTACCATATACGAAATATCAAAGACTTATCGACAGCTATTTCCGAAGAAATGAAACATTTATAACTAAATTAAATTACAGATTTATTGATAAGTTAATAGAAGAAAGACTGAATCAAGTATGCTGACTTGGTGAAGGGAAAAAAAAAAGTAACTGCTGCATCCTTACATTACTGAAATTCTACAAAAAATAAATATATTGTCTGTATTTAAATCAAACTCTAAATAGGGCAGCTTTAATTATCACGAGTTTATAAGACTTTGGAAAATCATATAATTTCTCCATGATAGAAAATATTGGAATTTAGCCAGAAAAAAATTATGCCTCCAACTAGCTCAAAATTTAGTATTAAAAAAATGCGGTGGAGATGAAAAACGACCCTCAGGACTACTGATATTACATTCAAGTCCTAATAAGAAAAAGCAAAATTACGAAACATCCGAAACTACAGGAAGAACACACATCGCGGCACATTTCAAACAAATTACCGCAGCTTTTGGTCAAGACATTAAGGCAGCGATGTCCTAGAAGCGAAAATTTGTCCACACACATAAATTTACAATGTAAGCCTTTACTCACGAACGTTCTTCGTGCATGGCGTCATATTGTTCACCGAGACGCTAGTTTTCAACACCAAAATTAATTATGAGTTCGAAATCGTCGGGTCTCTTCAATCACACCTGCGATTTCCTTACCTTAAATACATCGCTGGGCCTCTAGAAAAATGTACAAAAAAATTTCGATAGCGCTGGCTACGAAATATTTGCCAGCGAGCGAAATTAAAACTTCCATCTATTAGTCGAACCCAGCATAGAGATAATCCCCTCTCCCACCCCTCGCACACGATTATTGCCGCATTCAAAGCATCGCGCGCGAGCCGAATTAGATATTTGGATCAGAGATTATCTGCGATGACCGTAAAAAAAAAAAAAAAACAAACCATCCAAAATTGCGATAACGAACTAAATGTAAAACAAAAGTAAACCCGAAAATTAAAGAAAATTAATTACAAGAGTCTATAAAAACAAACAAAAAGTAATACTACTACTGGATGTGTACTAACCTCCACATAGAAACAAAGCTATCTACCTAGGGCATTCATTAACTAACCAAAATGATTTAAAAACCCATAAATTACTATAATTTGCCATGCCAATTTCAAATTAGTTACAATCAAAATAAAAGAAAAAATTACAGAACAAACATTAAATTCTTCTATAGCCAAATGCTATAATTGATTATTTTGACTTGCTGAGGTATTTTTGAGCAGAGAAATGTAACATTTTCTCTGCAGTTGTTAGTTAAATCGTTCCGATTTACAATTTTACTGGCATCACAGAAATATTGTGTAGGAAATTAGTAGTACGTACAAGAGCAAAACTATAATTAAAAAAAACATAAGAATACATCCATCAAAATATGAATAAACTGAGGTCAATTATAAAGGAAATTTACAAATAACTTATTAGTCACCTACTTCATAATTTAGAATTATAGTGCTAATTAGAAACTTGTTAATTTTTATACGGGATTTAAATATGCTATAGGAAGGAAAAACATGGGCGTCGCTAACTCATATTTTTTGGAGGGATTAAATTTATTTAATTGTTGAGGAACAACCATCCTCGAAAGAAAGCAGGGGGCCAGAGGTCCTCCCCCAGGGAATGTTGGGGTTCCAAGGTGCAAAATGGAGTTATTTAAGCATTTCTCATTCCTAAAATATGCTAATTATATAACTGATTGAAATAGCGATTTTCCTTTTTAGAATACTTTTTTAAGTGAACAGATTTTCAAAAAAACAGTTAACATACGTATTGGAGCCCTGTACACACAAAATAATTAATTTAAATGCCAGGAGAAACCTAAATGTTACACTTACAAGATGCAGTAGTAGCAAGAATGTTCGACATATGTATGCAAACATAATAAATAAAAAAAAAACTTGTACTCACTGTCATTATAGTATCTCAGCTGGTCAATCTAGTATATTTTTAAAAATATATTTTTTCGAAACCTGCCAAAAATGTGTGTAAAATTTCACCGAATTTGAGCATTTACAGTTGTTTGTTACTCAGGTCTAAATTTCGGGAGGTTCTGGGCTCGAATTCCGTTAAAAACTGCGTGTGAACGTTCAATTCTGACACACAAAAACTACAAGGCTGATCGAATTAGTGCAATTTACGTGTAGTCTTTAAAAGGGGTGAATTGCAGTTCGCTTTCCACTTAGGTTCCTCTACAATATCAGCTGACATATCGTCGGTATACCATAAATGCTATTTTATTTAAAAACAATATTAAATTGTAGATATTAACAAAAATTTGGTATGTTACTATACTGTGACACAACAGTACGAAACAACGAATAGACTAAACCTGGGCAATTGTTCGTGAACAACATATACATATTCCTAGCATTTTTATAATTTTATCTCATTTTTACAGGGTCACTTTTGGCAGTAAAACGACGATATATCACCTCACTAATATTAAGTTTGCTGTACCAAATACGTTTCCGTGAAACCTTTACCCACTGAAACTTTGTAATAACAATAAAGTTCCAGTGAATATGTTGAAAATATGTAATTGAGGGCACCGCCAGCAATGGATGTACACATGGTAAATAAGATGTTTTTCATTCGATTCACCTCTTACCTTAGGTGTCTGTAACTACCCCACAGCGTCAAACTGGCAGGGTTATAAATAAGGTCCAGGCGAAGTCGCCGTTAATGTCAGGGACAAATTTAAGACTGATTTTTGCGTGGACAGCTATAGCTACTTATCCTGCTGCAGAACTAGCCGCTTGGACATTCTAACATTTGATGACTGAAGTACCAATCTTGAGTACAAATAGGTTCTTCAATTAAAGTAAATATTACCAGCAGTTGCGAATAATACTCGCGAGCAAAGCCGCGGGGGACTGCTAGTTTAACATATAAAAACATATGATTTTATGAAGATATTAAAGAAATTGTTGTACACTTTATTACTACAGATAACGAAAAATATAATAAACATAATATTCCAAAAATAAGCAAGCAAGTTAAAGGCAAAATGAAGGAGGAAAATAATGGAATAATTGTGGAAGAAATTACTGGATTAAAATATAAAATATATACAATAAATGTTGAAGGTGATGCAAAGAAAAGAGCAAAAGGTATTAAAACTGGTGCAGTTAAAAATGAAATAACATTCGATGATTGTAAAAATTGTTTATTCAAATAAGAAATATTGTTGAAAAAAAGTCTGATAAGATGTAAAAAACATAATTAGTTTTCAATTGAATATAAAAAAAGAGTTGTATGCCCTGAAGATGATAAAATATATATCCTTGAAAACCCCACTTCCGTAGTGTAACTATATAAATGAAAATAAATAAAAATATAACAAACATTGAAATATAAAATATAACACACATTAAAAATTAAAATAGAAAAATATAAAATATTACTTATAAAATATTTTAGTGATTGTTTCACTTTTAATATAATACGTAAGATTTCTTTGACTAATTAATACTGTATAACATATTGTATTAGCAGGATTTGGTTTATTAAAAATCAACTGTAAGTTTAATGTTAGTCTATCCTTAACTATATAAGTTTTTCGATGCGAACAATCAATAACATTTATTGCTCTTTCAGATACAATTTTATTTGGGTTAAAGTACATTTCATTATTACGATAAGAAGTATCAAACTAAGTTTATGAATTTCTAAAATCTTTGTAAGTAACATACATTTCATCAGATATATTATTTTCTATGTCCAGATTCCAATTCTCTTTCGGAAAGACTTCATTTCTCACATTTTTAATAGAAATATCTATAACATTACAGTGATCGAATAACGAGCTATGTTTATCTTGGTCTGTATCTTCTTTTCCTTTAATTTGAAAACCAACAATTACATTATCAGGCATATCAAACTGTAGAGAATTAAATTGAACCTTTTATATTAAACTGAAATGTATTTGAACCTGTAGGAACAACTTTTTCTAGACACTGCCACTAATTAAAAGAAATTGGAATTTTCGGATTTTTGTACAGTTTAGCTTTAATTTAATCTTCATAATTAGGTTCGTATTCAACAACTGGCCATAAAATTTCCTTTTTTTTTTTTTTCTATAATAATTTTACCAGCATCAGGAACAACTCTAGGAGCAATAGAGCCATCATCTTTAATGTTAGGTTGTCTGTAGACACAAACATCATCATTAGAATTTCGAATGAATTAAATTTTGTAACCTCCTTTCCAATATATGTCATTACAATCTCTAATTAATCAAAATAAATAGAGTAATGGATATACAATTTCATTATGTTAATCAGCTCTAAAAGAAAATAATTTATTTTCTTTAGAAACTTTTCAACCATATATAGTTGTAAATCTGATGAATCTGTTCCCGAATATAACTAAGTATGCATTATTGTTGAAGTTATCCCAAGATTGTCAAAACTTTCGATAATATTTCCATGTTTAGATATTTATATTTTTGAAAATAAGACTGTAAAACAATTTTCACACATATAAATAGTTGAAGTTTTTTCATAACCATCATTTTTATTTCCCTTAGTTAACTTAAAATAGGCATAAGCTTCATTTGGATGTGAAAATGAATCACCAATCGGAATATCAAATTCTATTCTCTTGTTGTAGTAATTAAAATTATTTTTAGTCTGATCAGTTGGAGGAAAAGTTTCACATTCGTAACCCTCGATTATTTTCTCACTCACTTATGTAGAAGAATATGTACTTTAAAATATTTTTATATGTAGAACAATATTATTTTTATTAATCCATGAATTATAACTGCTATCAAAACCTAACAATTTAACAAAAATTTTATCTCTATATTTTTGCAAAAACCTTTATCAACCAAGTAATCGTTATCATATTTAATCTTAAGAAGTTCTTGTTTATAAATCATACCTATAATTGATTCATTTAGCTAATCTTTAATTCCATATGTTATGGGATTTGTGTAAAATATTTCAAAATTTCAAATACTTCTGTAGACCTGAGTATATCCTTTTTCAATTGTTTTCTTAGCTTTACTAATACGAACTTTATCACCAATAGGACATTATTGTTTAGTGATATTTCTAGGTATTTCATACTTAATTATTAAAATAGAGGTTTCATTCATTTTATTTACATCAACAGGCTTCATTTTGGTTGTTCTATGAATTATATTATTGTAATTACTTATTAATTTAGGTAGTATATATCCATTTATTAGTTCCTTGAAATGTAAACATTTTCCTGATTTTTTCCTTTAAAGTTCAATTAAATCTCTCTACAACACTAGCCTTCTTATCACTAAATGTTAAATAATGTGTTATAGTATTATTACTCATTATTTTTTTAAATAATTTACTATAAAATTCTTTTCCATTATCAGTTTGCAAATGTTTTGGTTTACTCGTGTTTAAGATACTTTTAAATTCTGAAGTTACTTCTTCTCCAGTTTTATAATATTTAATTGGTATGGCTCAAGAAAATTTTGAAAAATCATCAATAACTCTTTACATATATTTAAATCCTTTGTAAGTTTTTGAAATACCTTTTAAAAATCAAGAGTCCATTCAACTAAATTTGCTTGCCAAAGATAACCATTTCCAAAAGAAAGCTAGGATAATTTTTTCTCGCAGGTTTATGAATTTCACTAGCGATCTCTTCTTTAATGCTTTCACAGATAAACATATATTTTTTAGTTCCACAATTTGTAAAAATGCATTTAATTATGTTTTTTCCATTTTTGGTTTGTTCACAAAAAATATATTATCACTTGGATTTTTTTTACATTTGATGCACTATATATTTTTAATGTACATTTATGCATAGAATAAATTGAAGTATTATTTTTATTGAAAAATATATACTATATCTTGAACAGTCGTTTGAACATGACATTTGACATTTCAGTTTGATGTTTGACATTTCATGTTTAACAGTTTGAAAATTAAAAAAAATATATTTTTTTTATTCTATATAAATTATTAAAAAAACAGGCTAGATAAAATGTATTAATAAGATGGCATTTGATTGAAAAAATTACAAAATTAAAAAATCATTCCAAAAAAAGCTACGAAAAAAAAAAACAGGAACACCCATGATAGATGCTATTGATAATTTGGGTAAAATGACAGAAATACTTACAGACGATAATGAGAATTTAATCAAAGAACTTGTTCCAGTTGCTGCAAAAAAATTTAACTACCATCGAACACCAAAATCTTTTGATTCTAATGATGAAGCATTGAAAAATTTTGATGAGGCCTATGAACGTGCAGGAAACAGTAATAAATGCCTTGATAATGCATTTGAACAATTAACATCTGATGGCGAATAATAAGAAGATGAATCTCAAGAAATATTATGAATTAAACCGTTTAAATATTCTAGTATTAATTTCAGCTATGATATTTCTCAAAGACTTAATGTTATTAATGAAAAATATGGTGTACGCAACGTGGGCCATGATTTTTATATTGGTGATAAAAATGTTAGTATTTATTATGATAATTTAATTGTTAACAATAAGGGATATGAATTAACAGAAGGTCTCGTGAATTTGCTAACAAAAAAATTGATCTTGAAAATAAGTTCACTGATGAAGACTACTCAAATTACATAAAAAATAGTTTTATCAACAAATGTTACATATCAAGATTATAATTTTAGTAAAAAAAATTATTCAAATAAAAGTTGTGAGAATAATTAAGCCAATTTATGATACATTTTTTAAAAGATTCACAATCAAGTTTAGCACCAAATACACCACAAAGTCCAATTACACCAAGATATCCAGTATCTGATAGTGGTATTAAAATACAAACAACACTTCCAAAAGAATGTATGTGTGTCTATATATATATATATATATATAAAGATGGTGTTAGAAAACTTATTGGTCGACTTTTAGTTATATACTGTGAAAAAATGCAGGAAATAAAAATTATTACAATGTAAAAGTAGGAATAATGGATATGTTGAATAATATATTTTGTGATTTTGTTGTAAACAATCTTAAAGAAATTCCATACCTTATAAGAGTGTTAAACACAATTCCTCCTCCTTTTTGGGGATCAGAAAATCACGGAAAAGATTGCTAAACAATATAATTAATACTTTACCATTCGAATTACATGCACGAGGATATCACTTTTTAACTAGACTTCAAGAAAGATTAGAAAGAAATGACAAACCAATAAATCCTTTAGATGCTGCAGCAATGGATCACATTGCTTATCACAATCAGAATGATTTATCTGAGAAAGACATGTTGCAGATAAGGGTTAGAAAAGAAAGCTTTTAAATGCTTTTTTTTTTTTTTTTGCTTCAGAGGCAGATTTAAACGAAAGATTATGGGCTGGCATTACAGGATCTGCAATGCATATAAAATGTAAACTTAGTTGGGGAATAAAAATAAAACATTATTACATTTTTTGTATAATTTTATTAAATTATATATAGGTGAAAAGCATTGTGTTTCAAATTTCTAATGATGAACTTAGGAGTTTAAATACAGATTCTTTTTTGACAAAAGAACAACTTGATCGTAAAAATAAAAAATTAAAAAGGGATAGGGTAATGAATCTCTCACAATTTCTGTATCGCACCTGAAAAAATTGTCGAAAGAAATTAAGTCTGGTAATGGTTTAACAGTTCACAAAGGTGGGCTTTTACCATTAATTCTTGCTGTATTAGGAGTTCTCGGGGCATTAGCTGTTGGTGCTTCATCTATTGCTACTTCTGTAATTAATGCTAAGAAGAAAGATCAAGAATTAGAAGAACAAAACAAAAACAAATTTGGAATGGAAAACTAGGAAAAGGTATAAAAATATAGAAGAAAAAAATTTCACTTATTAGTTTTGATTTGAAAAACTTATTTTAAAAATTAAAAATTAAACAATTTTGGAGTGTATTTATGATTGATGAATTACCTAAATCTCCACTTAAAAAAAGAATGTGGAATAGTGAATTTAGATATTTCTAAAAACTCTGGTACACACTGGGTTTGTTATTGGAAAGAAAATAACAATAATTATTTATTTGATTCTTTTGGTGGTAATCCTCCGCCTAAATTTGGTGAATACGTTAAAATATATACATAACTTATTGTGATGATAAAATACAAAATGTTGATGAAGTGTTTTGTGGTCATTTATGTATAATAGTACCAGACCATTTTATCTCATAATTTAAAAACTTTAAAAATAATTAATTAATTAATTATGGATAGCTGTGGAAATGTATTGATGTAATCACAGGTTGACATAGATTCGAAATATTATAATTTTGCTATAGATTTTGATACAAGCATTTCAAATATAAACTCTAAATATGATATTTTAGTTAAAGATTTAGAATCAAAATATAAAACTTTTGTTAAAGAATTAAATTATAAAGTACACAAAACTAAATTAACAATTGATACAGAAATAACTGTAATGTTAAAAAATTTGAACCAATCACTTATAAATTATTGGGCTACACTAATAAATAATAAAATTACACAAATAAATATTATTTTATGAAAGAAATAACTGATTTGAGTTAATTAGTTAGCTCAAAAATAGACGAAATAAATACTAAATTACATAATTTTAATTAGCTTTCTGATTTAAACTATTTCCAAAGGAACAGAATTGACATTGTTCGTTTAGTTGGAAAATACAGTGCTAAAGAAAAAATACTTTATTTAGGTAATAATGTAATTGAATACATTTTTATGATGGGCGGGCAAATAAATGAAATAATAATAAAACGATATGGTTATAAAAGAATTACCCGATTCTACCATAGTAAAATCTTTTGGTGTATTGACTGACAATAAAATATTTTTTTTAAAATTCCACAAGAAATGAACATACCAGATGGTACAATTGTACTTATTCATTTAATAATTTTATATATATATATATATATATATATATATATATATATATATATATATATATATATATATATATATATATATATATATATATATATATATATATACACACACACACTTATACTAAATCACATTTTTCATGGTTTTAAATTTTAAAAAAACTTGTATAATAAATGGATATCTTTGAAAATGCTTTAACTAAAGCTTGGTTTAAAACTCAAGTTAAATAATTAGAATCAAAACATAAGAGCGATGTCGCTGTTGATATTTCTGATTTTGTTAAAAGTTCACAGTTTAATGATTTTATAACACTGTTAACTAGAAATAAAAAAATCCTTGGATAACATTTTTCTTCCATACTTATAACAAGATAATAATGTAGATTTTGAAGATAAAAGACTAAGAAATGTGGCTAATCCAATAGCCCTAATCATGCTGTTAATTTAGATTATGAAAGTAATAGAATAAATATTATTCGTTTAGTCGGAAAATATAGTGAGAAAGAAAAAATAGTGTATTTGAGTAGTAACCAAACTGAATGTATTTTTATGATGAATGGAACTGTAAATGAAATAAGAATTAAACCATATGACTTAAAAACAAATTACTAAATTATATCATACTTCAATTTATACTAAAACTAGGCTTCAAAAATATGAAGGAAAAAAAAAACTGATATGTTTAAATGGTTTGATGTTAAAGATGATATAATATTTTTTAAAATTCCAAAAAATGTAACGTACTAAATAGTACTACTGGTATTATTGAAATAGTAGTGTTTCATGAATATAATTAAACCTTTAAAAATTCTTTAATTTTATTGCGATATTTGCCATCTTTTAACTTGCATGTCACATCTATGGTAGTAAAATCATAGCCTTTTTCCCAACATTTTGAACAAACTTCTCTAAATGTTCCAAATGATATATCAACACCAACAAAATCGCTATGAATATGTTTAAGATTTTTAACATCTTGTCGAAGTACACAAAGAATATTAGCATTCTCCCTTATTAATTGTTTCGGCACTTTTGAGTAAGTTTGAGGTAAATAAAAACAATCAATATTTTTGTGTCTGCCACGAGTAAAATAATCTCATATTATATCTTGATTATCCAGAGTTACATAATTTAAAACAACTACTGAATCGTTACAAAAGTCATTAACATAAATTGTTTCGTGATTTGAAGGGAAATTGTATGCTGCTGGTTCTTAAATTATTGTAATTTATGCTTCAGTATCTTCTCTTAAAGCGACATATTTTGGTTGATTTGAACTTCTTGAACATACATGAAGAGTATCGAAATTTAACCATCCTGGGGCATATATAAAATTATCAGTCATAAGTGTTATTTTACCACAAGAGCTCGCACCAATTACCAAACAACTGATATCATCAGGTAATAATTTCCCATGATGTTTTCTTAAAAATATTACCTACTGTCAGGTGTTCTAATTTTTACATCCTCCATTTAATAAGATACCTGCTGATGATAAAAAATAATAATGTATCTATCAAATCAAGTAAAATAAGGAATAGAGAGAAAGTAAAATGTGTTTTTGATCTTCTGTTTGATAAATCTGATTCGTTTGGAGAAATATTAGGCTTTATAAAAGTTTTGAAAAGAAAATAAAGTTAATTATGCTGATACAATTCCTAAAATTATGCCCTATAAAACTATTTATATTCACTGTAAATTAGCAAGTGGAATGATTTTAAAACATGATGAATTTAACCATAGAGAAACAAGTATTATTACTCCATTTAAGCCTAGTGTTTCTTTTGGTGAAACAATTTGTTATGAACTACATTATCCATTATTTTTTCCAATACAAACCGATAAACTTAAAAATATTTTTCTGGAAATAAGAGATGAGCATAATGAAGTGATAAAATTTGATTCTTCTGAAATAACTTCAATATTAGAAATGTGACAGTAGTTATAATAATGTAATTTAAAAAGTATCAGTACTGACATGAAATTTTATTATGATTATTTTTTATTTATTAAATGGGACAATGGTTGGAAATTTTAGATAGTTATTATATTGATTACAGAATTCATTTCACGAACTGCTTTGTTCAAGAAGAACAAGTTAATTTTAATATTACAATAGCTGTTGATAACAAATATACGGAATGAAAAATTTGGGAAGATGTAAATTTTGATTTATTTGACATCAATACATTTTGTGGGTTTGTTGTTTTGGATCCATACGAAAATTTTCACGAATTTGAAATAGAATTTCATTACAGAGACAGTAATTGGGCTTTTAAATTTATTGAAAAATAAAATTTTTTTAGAGTTTTTATTTATTTTCATTTATGGTGATTTACAAGGCATAAAATTTAACATAATATTTTACGTAGATTTTGTAAAAATTTCTTAGTAAGGAATTGTGAAAAAATGGCCTGAATATTTTGATAATTTTAGGGAGTTAGTTGTGTCCCATTTTGGGGACGAAAAAGGATGACTGCATTCGAACATGTATTTTAATCTACTGGTGGTAAGAGGTGAAATGTATTTCCGAAGAAACGTCGATAAAGCTGGAACCCGACGGCCTATCGTGATTTATACTTAAATGGGACACACATAAAAATGTAAATTAGCCAATTTCAGGATTCTTCTAAATTCTACATTTGAGGGAGTGAAAAGACCTTAAAAGAGTTTCCGATTAATTATCGATATCTATCGAATCCTTCGGGTTAATTTTGCTTAAATAGGCCTAACGTAACATTAAAATCACGTGAATTCGGCTTAAATGCAATTATTTAAACTTATTCTTAGATACACAAACAGGCTGCAGGTTTCACAACCTGGAGCCTGACTTACACAAGACCTGCAATATTTTCATGTATTCAAAATTTCGCAATAAAGGGACTAGAGGGCGAGGAAGGCTCTTCCCCCCTTATCTAACCTCTCCAGCAGGCGAGGGGCGGATAGGGTGGACTAGGGTTATAGGGGCTGCTTTGGTGGCTCTCTGGTTAAGACAGTGGAGCCGATACACCGCATACTATTAAAGGAGTGGAGAGGGGAGGCGGTTAGCCTTCTCCTTCTCTTCATTTTCTAATGCATTATAACTGGGTGGACAAGAGCCCCCTCAAGGGGCTTGTACTGCCCCCGCGCTGAGGAGATGATGAACGGCGGCGGCGGATCACTGTATGGAACTTATTATATAGACAACTCATATCCCAATACATCTATTGATTTAGATTTCAGTTGGGGTCAGTCTCTATTACTACAAGTGGGAAACAATTGATGTTACTCTTAGCCGGCAGGTATTCTCGACGTACTATACTTCCCCCTTCTAATTTAAGCCTTTGTATTGCATCGCCACTCCATAAACACGTCTTATTTCACTCTTGCCTGCGATATCGCTGTTTAAAATAATAATTTAAATATTTCCAGTCCACTTCACTAATAGTGAAAATTCCTATTTTTTATTAAATTTTTATTTAAAAGTGTGTTTAATTTAATGAACAACGGTACCATACTTTTTCTCATATTGTCTGTGTAACTCCATAAAAACATAAATAAAATGAGCAGTCTGTTTTGCGCGGCAAAAAAGTGAACCGCCATGATGATTTCCCTGTGACATCACAATACTGCACATATTAATGTACGTAACACACAAACGACAGCAACATAAGTTCAAATCGTGAAATTGTGTTAAATAAAGTAGTTTATGTGGTAAAATCGAATACGGCTTAAACTCCGAAGAGTATAAATGTGGATAGTAGTTTGCGCAGCAGTAAAATGCAATGTATTCAGAATAAAATCTTAACTTTAGCGCCGTCTGATAAACCAAGGCTAACTGCATGGTTTAAACTTCAAGAAGAGACCTAATAGACTGCTATTAACGACAAAAATACAGTATATGTATGAAATGCTGCATTTTGTACAACATGACACTGTTAGTATAAAATAAATAAGTTCTTTTAAGTTAAAAATTGTGGTCAGGAGCGTGCATTTTGTGACGAAATTTCTGGAGCTGTAATGTTTCGGCTGTTCCACTGGCTGTGGCAACGTCATTTGCTAATAGGCAAGTAAAAGGCGCCCGTGATTGGCCGAAAATTCGGGGGGGGGGGGGGGATGGAGTCTTACGAAACTTGCCCCGAGATGGCAGCACAGCTGTCTCAATGCCATTCACGAGAAACATAACAATTACTGAGAGGAAAATTTACTTGAAATAAAATAATTGATCTGTCACATTGTTTTACCGACTCGTGCAACCAGAATGTTCGATCACTGTCTGTGCCAGGTTTGGTTAAACGCAAGTTTAACACATTCCAAATATTAGCTCGGCAGGTTCACCTACACTGAATTCGTAGCAAGTTACAATCTCTCTAGAATTTAAATTAAATTTACATAAACTCAAACCTATAACTAAAACATCTCAATGAGTGAGTGGGAGTCAGGCCTACTAATACATTGCTGTCTTCACTCCTTTAAAATAAACTGAAGTGAAATAAATCTTCACAGGTGTCTACCAAATCTACAACCACATATTCCCAAACAATGGGCGAATTCCCCGAATTTACTTTTACGTAACCGGGTTCGCTAAATTTGATTAGTTTTTAAGTAGTTGGAAAACTCCAATACACACAATAGAGCCTGGCGTGCGGTGGCTAACCAAAACGAGTATGACTAAGTCATAAATGTGTTAGCTAATAAAAATATGTTTTCAATGTTTGTGGCAGCATTTGAAAATATGGCATGTTTAAAGCTGAATAATTCGAAAATTACAATGTTCACGGAGCTATTGCTTTGCCTGGCTGCATTTAGAGCTGAAATAATTCTGACTAAATGAGGTGAATATTGAAAACTTTTTCTAGGAATTTTCCCTATTACATCGCCCAGACATGCTCATCACGCCACACCCTAGATTTTAGGTCCAAGTTAATGAACTGGTGTCATCTCCCCGATACCCTTCCTCTAAAATACATTCAGTGGTAACACTGTCAGCATGCAGCTATGCTTCTTAAAATATTTGACACCAGGATGTTCATATCAAAATGGGATTGCTGGAACATCCATTCTTGTACATATGTTTTACAGTTTAGGAAAAGGGCTTGGAATGGAAAAGCACTAGTGTAGCATTCTTTGAATGATTTTCGTGATCAGGCATAATTCACAAACACTTTGCAGTATCTGAATAAAATTCTATATGTCGCTTGCGGCTTAGCACACTGTTTGGAGGCCAGAGAAGACAGCTACCCAAATCGCTCATCAAGCTCCTTGACTCTACTCCTGCAAAATATTAGTGTCAAATCACCTGGAGGAAGGTGCCCCAGGACACAGCCTCGCGAAGGTCGTGGTCGAGGACCCGGAATTGGTCCCGACACCACAGCAGCTCCGACTGGCCGGGAGCCCGCAGGTCGAGTGCGTGTACCACCATGTCTCGCCAGTCGATATACACTGCAGCACCGAAGATGCTGCCTACCAGGGCGCTCATGTCGTCGCCAGGCCGCAGAACCTCCCAGATTCTGGGCAGCAGTGGTAGCATGTCGCCATCTGTGCCATGAGCCAGCAGATCCTCCAGCACGAAGACGAAAGCCCGCGCTGGCATCACGCCACTCGGAGACATATGCCTGTGCCGTTGTCCCGACATGCCAGTGATTACGGTCTATCTCACGAACGAGTGCACTCTTATGTCAGCTTTGCTTGCATTTTTTTTTGTGGTCCACTGTGTATTACCATTTGGTTTACAGGCTTTTACTATGCTGCCAACATCTATTTACTTTCATTCGCTTATTCTGGAGGTTAATACATTGGTTTATGGCAATAAAGTATTTTTTTTGTTTCTTTTTTTTTTCTGAAATTACCACTACCACCTATCGAAAATTGCATTCGTTCGTGGACACTGCCCAATTGGGTGCCACCTACTTGGACCTGTTTTGCATGCTGGCGACTCTGAAGAGAAGGATCCATAAAGGCAATACAAATGCTTGCATCTAATGCCCAATCACTTCTAAGCTCAATGTGCAAAACTTTTGAACTGTTTTTATCATTGTACTGCTGGAAGTGAAGGACTTAATACTGTGACCCTATATATAGGATGTCCGAAAAGTCTTACCCTGATTACAGAAATTAATTACTTTGGCTTGAAGTATGATAAAGCATGAACTTTGAAAGAACTGTGCAATGGGAGTGCACGACTGGATTTATTTGCTTACACATCAGTAAACTTTCACATGAGCACCCTTGGTATCACGTAGCATATCTAATCGATATTCAGTTTCGTCCACACATTAGCCATCATCACTGGATAGATCGGTGCAATGACTCTGGTTATCCATTATTGCAGGGTTGCAAGAAGTGATACATGTATTCGGTAGACCTCGTCCTTGACACACCCCCATAAAAAGAAATCTATTGAGGTTATGTCAGAAGAGCGTGGAGGCCAAGTACTGTTGGGCCATCAAGACTGATCCATCGTCCAGGAAAGTTCGTATAAAAATAGGCACGGACTTCCAAACTCCAATGAGGTGGTGCACCACAGAAGAATGGCACGATAATTCTGCCATGCAATAGTGTACACCAAATATTCATCTTTGGACTACCCCTGGTACACTCCATCACCTCGCCAGGGGGCTGTGTACCACAAATGTGCACATTATGGTGATTTACTATTCCACTGACAAAAAAGGTTGCTTCGTCGCAAAAGCATTTCGTCCTCAATACGTGATAACATTTCGAACACAACGTCATATCGACGTAAACTGTCATTCGGCAACAAAGCCTGAACGATTTGCAGTTTGTATGCACGGATCAATAAACATTTATGTAAGATATCTGATTGGTGAACATGACTGGTTTCCTGGGCACCGCACCTCATCCACTACTTATGTACCGCGAACGTACATATCACTTGTATTATGGCCTAATATTTTGACATCAATTTAACATTTTTATCTTAATTCTGGCCGAAGTTATTAATTTTTCTGTAATCAGGGAAAGACTTTTCGGACAGTCTGTATTATTAGAGCAAAGTCTGTACCCAAGTTCGTTGCAAAACCCTAGTATAGTTTTGTATCAATCTGAGTGGTAGATTATGTGATAAATAAGTGAGCGAAAAGGTCGTACTTAGCCCTGTTATTGGGCTCGGAAATAATATTTCCATTTTGTGTGATATTTGAATCGCACAGCTTGTTCACGTGTTTTAATGAAATACTGAAGACAGCTTTGCAAATTAAAACAAATTAAAAGGTATTTTATGACTAAAGGTAGAAGTTCTTATCCACCTTAATGCACCTTCTGACAGTGGCAAAAATATCCAGTCACATCCTCGAAGCCCACTGCCGAAACATCCTACCAGTGTCATGCTCTCTTTTCTCAACATGATTGCGACGAGCCATTTAGTATTTACAATAAACAAAAATATACATTATTTCCAAAGAAAAAAATATATTTCCAGAGTAATTGCATTAATGAAAAGAACATCTTTTTTTATCCATTCACTCTCATTCTGTCACATTTCTTAAATATGTTTGGTGGTACATTTCTCCCTTCACTTACCAAGTTTTTACACTTGTTTATCACATACATTGTATTTATTTTTGTAGATTTGTTTATGATAAGGCATAGAATATGACATATTGGACATCTTAATTAAAACATTATCAGAAAAGTTTCATTAAATTGTCTTGTGTGGCTGTAGATGTTGAAATTTAAAAAAAGTCTGTTCTGCAATCCCTCACACTATATTAATTAAATTTTCATTACTGTTATAGTTAATCTTTTTGGGAAGTCACATTTGAGAACTAGTTGCACAAGGATATTACCTACGGTGTCTGGAAAGTAGCAACACCTCACCTGTGCCCTCGGCGAACAGACATACCTGAAAGTGGTGACGAGCTGCAGCAGCTGATCGATGCGGAAGGTAGCAGCTGGGCTGGGCTCGTCTGCCAGGGGCGCTGCAGGCGGTGGTGGGCTGGGGAACGTAATCGTTTCTTGCCGGGCTATGAAGCGATCCTGTTCGAGCACCAGCTGCTGTTGGACGGGCATCTCTTCCTCTATAGCTGCTCTCAGCACATCACACAGAGCCTGCACCGCGCTCACCTCGTGCTCATACCTAAACATAAAGTGTATTGAGATTGAAAAGCTTTAATCCATGATTGTACTGAGCTATTGTATTTACTGTGTATAATTGTGAATTAGAAACCTTTGAGCGATTTTTTCATGGATGTCTAGGAACATTTTCCTCATTCTCATGAGCAAGCCTGTGAGATCTTTACAAGCTCGGCTCCTCAGCAGGTCCAGTCTGAAGGTCACACGGTCCATTTCACTGGCAGTGGCTATCTCCCATTCGTCACAGATTCGACCATTAAGCTGGAGCTTAGCCACCACAACTTCGTCTTCCATAGCTATTGTGCGTTTCCTTAACTTCTTTTTCTTCCCTGCACCCATCTGCCATGATTTAAACATGTTGTACAGTATAACACAGTACCACAGTGGTTTATCCGAATACTTGACAAGAACATAAAGGAATAAAAGCTACAATGTTGAAGACAAAGGCTTTAAATATACACTGAAATAAAAACATTAGGTTTGTATACAGTTGTCGATTGTGATCACTTTTTGTCCTAACTGTACTGATAAGGTAACTGACCGAGAGAGGAATTGCTTATACAGAACTTAAAATGCTGTGCTGTTCGAGAATTGTGCTTAGAACAATAGAGCGTGTTTCGCACGATTTTAGTCGTAATTTTTAATTAGTGTGATATAGCACTAGGAAATACACCTTCCCAGACAGGGTACATATAACAAATATACTTAATCGAAACTAATGCAAAAATTAAGAATGTCAGCCACACAATCTATATGTAACAACCCTTAGATGCGAACTTATTACATTGCCGCACCTCATAGTCAGTGTTCCTAGGTACACACAGCCATTCATTTAGTTTCTCATTACAAGCCATTGTTAAACATAGAATAAAAATACTAGAATTAAAATTGGAATTACTGTATAGTTAAGAGACTAGACGACTATGCATGTAAACTATTCATATCATACTGCAGGCATTCGTATTTAAAAAAAAAATTGAAAATAACTTAGTGTGATTCTGGTGGCTAATCAATTTGTATTTTATTAATTTAAATAGTGGCACAGGCCTCCAACTAAACAATTATTTAATTTTAATGTATATAACGATCGCAAAAAAAATTGTTGATGTATTACAGCAAAACGAAAGTTTTTTAAAAATATATCTTACTGTTATTCCTTTCTGGTTTTTCTCATTGGGTTATGGACCACCTGAGCCGTTATGTAAATCAGCCCATATTCTTTATTGGCGCTGACCCTGCCTGGCTGGTTAAAGTCAATTTTTTTTTATTTTTTTATTTTTTTTTTGTGTAGCAGAGACTCCTTACCTCTCTTTTGTAGCTGGCAAATGTCATTGCAGAAACTAAACCAATTTACTATTTTACATTACACTAGCAGTGTGCCCGCTGCTTTGCTCATGTGTATTACTTATGACAGATAATATTTGCTTTAATTGAAAAACCTCTTTGTATACCAGATAGGTAGTTCAATCATCAAGTGTTAGAATGAAAAAGCTGCTAGTCAAGTTAACTCTGCAGCAAGTTAAGTAGCTATAGCCGTCCATGCAAAATACACTTTTAAGTTTGTCCCTGCCACTAACAGGGACTTCACCTGGGCCTTATTTTTAGTCACAGCAACCGAGAATGTTGTACTTTATTGGCGCTGCAGTCAGGGCAGTCGGGCTCAAGTTCCGCTCACTTTTTTCTAGTATTTCTAGTCCTATCATAGACATTTGTATACACAACCAATTGAAGTAAAAATCACGACGAAAGTGAATGGTGTTTCAGCGATATAGACGATGCATAAAAAATTCATTTTGCCCCATTTTTCTGCTTCGGGGTCGAATTTAAAAAAAAAATCATAAAACTGCTTTTTTGGGTATTTACATAAGTAATGGCATATTCCAATTGACTGCTCTGGGGGCGCACCAGGGGTGCACCAGGTGCACCCCGAAAAATAGTCACATGATGGCCATAATGTGTATTGTTTATGCTCCAACAATTGGAACACGCCACATTTACAGTGCAAAACATTTGTGGCAATAAATTACTTGAAACACGAATTTCTTTAGCCATAGGTACTCCAAAACTGCCAAAATTTAACCCTACGAAATTTGAGATGCTACTTTACTACAGCTTTTCTTCTTGATCAATCGGTAAATAGATGCGCGGACGACTCGATTCTACTAACCTTACTATAGTTTTAATAACGAACTCATTTTTTCAAATAATCACTGTATGTTTGCATCACATAAACTTCTGTGCATTTTTAAAGTTCCGAACAGTAATATAATTGTGTAATTTCTCCCGCATAAAACATTTTCTTTTGTTAACACAATCACAGTTGGCCGCCATAATTGCACTCATTTGCCTCACCTTCTCTCGATTCGGTGCGGCCAAAACTGCTCCCGGTGCGCACCCATCGAGTGCAACTCCAAAAATCCGAATGCTCCCAATGGAAGTTCCGGTAATTAGAACACCCGGCACCCGTCGGGTGCGCACCGGGAGCATTCGGGGTCAGTAATTGGAATACACCATAACATTTTGAAGTGAGAACCAACTCTCAATCCCAACGAGCTATATAGTAAACATAGAGGGGCAGAAACACTTCCAAAGTGAAGCCCAATTGAACGGCTGTTTTGACCGCAGAAAACATGGCGAATATCAGTGTGGCCAACATTATGTTAAAAATCCGTCATTATGTTCGCATAATATCCGTTACTTTATAGCTCCACTATATTCCCGCTAAACACAGGAAAAAATGCCAATAATTATTGTAATATATTATACTGTCATAATGTTTAAATTAGCATTATCACTCTCGTCTCTCGACCGGATATAAGAGTCTGCCATTTAATCTAGAGTCAAAATACCACGTTCAATTGGGCTTCACCTCAGAGCCTTGGAGATTGCTGTTTCCGCCCCTCTATGTTTACTATAGGTTTGTTTTACTCGGCCTCTCTCAGGAGCTGGAAGAGTTAGGGCAAGTTGACCCAGGTCAACCCAGGTCAAAAAGAGTTGACAACTCTCGGAGGAGCGAGAAAAACGCCTATTGCGTTGATTTGATGATGGAACTAGCAGCCGTATTTAGAAATCTTAATAAACAAGAATCATATGATGATGAAGTTCCTACAGCTGCACCAAATAATGCACTATAAATGATAAAGTGCCTTCTAATGAAATTATGAGAAGCTAGAAAAATACACTGTACTAAACTTAATTGGTCTGAGGAATAATATTAATTTGTAAGCATGTATGTATTTATTATTCCGCTGAACTACATTAAGTACATAACAGTACCCTACCAGCACACAGACATCCTAAGGACGTCCGCAGGATGTGGGAACTGTCGTCCCTAGGACGTCCTAGGGAAGTTCATTTCAAGTCCTTTTTATGTAGGAAAAGTTCATGGAAAAGTACTACCTACGGACATCCCTAGGATGTCTAGCACACACATCCCTGGGACATCCCTAGGAGCTCCCTGGTATCTGTAATAAACACATCCTCAAGACATCCTCAGGAGCTCTCTGGGATCTGCATTAAATGCATCCCCAGGACATCCCTAGGAGCTCCCTGGGACCTGTATTAAACACATCCCTGGGACATCCCCAGGAGCTCCCTAGGCCCTGTATTAAACACATCCCTGGGACATCCCTAGGAGCTCCCTAGGCCCTGTATTAAACAAATCCCTGGGACATCCCTAGGAGCTCCCTGGGACCTGTATTAAATGCATCCCTAGTACATCCCTAGCAGCTCCTTCCAGCAGCAAAAGTAAAAGTTTAGTATTCAACACTAAAGAAAAGAAATGTATTTGTTTTGGTGATATGTTAACTTAGTATTTAACACACACTCAAATACACATAATTGTTAATGTATCCTCTTAATATCTTTTGAATAAACAATTCGTCAGTAATAACAATTTTTTTTAATGCTTCAACTTCCAAAAGTCTACCAGTAATAATAGAATATGTGTGTCGAAATTAATACATCTACCTATTTCTTAAGGCATATATAAATGTTATGAATTATCTACTAAATTAATTGCAACAAACCTCATGTGTATTTAAATAATATCGTGTGCTATATAGTGGTCAAATTAGGAACTTGCCTAGAAATCCACTACGTCCGTGGGAGCTCCTGCTCGGACATCCCAGGGAGTGCCTGTTGGGACATCCCAGGGAGTTCCTCAGAGGAGCTCCGTGGGAGCTCCCCAGATGAGGAATTTAGGATGACCCAAATTCGTCTTCCAAGGAGCTTCCTGGGATGTGATGTACTTTTCGAGGAGGTACTTGGGACGTCCTAGGGACATGGTATTTTGGAGCTCTCGGATATCTGAAATATCCATCCCTAGGACATCCCTAGGATCGCATGTACCCGGATATCCTCAAAGGATGTCCCTAGGACATCCTGAGGACTTGCTGTGCTGGTAGGGTACAGTAGCATAGAAATTTGTCAAGTTTACAGCAATTAAAACCCTATGTTCAAGAAACATACCTCATTGAATATACAGTATAAGTACACCAGGTGATATACAAGTCCAACATCAAGAAGAATAATAACTTAACGACTTTCAATAACTTGAATTACTAACCACATAGAAGAAAAATTCATGAAAGGATCTCATCATTTACGGGAATTAAACACATTCTGCTAATATTAACCAATTTTTGTGAACTGTTTTTAGAGAATAACAACCACATGCAAACAACACAACACCATAACATAAAACATTTATTGGTTAGAATAAAAAAAAAACTTATTCAGCTGCTGCAACATTACTGTCGTCATCCATGCCTAAAATAATTCTTATTTTATCTATTTTCAAACACGACAACGAAAGTAAACTGCGCAGACAACAGCAGTATGCTCGCCGTAATGTCTAGCAGACGATTTGCTCCTACTTGCCCTCGCAACTCTTCCTCGCGAGGAGGAGCAAAAAGGGCATGCTCTTTTTGACTTGGGAGCTTCTTGACCTGACGAGTAAAACACCCTGCGCCATCTTGTTTCCGGTGAGTAAAACGCCTAGGAGTGCCCCGAGAGCTGCAAGAGCACAAAGAGTCGCCAGGTCAAGGCCGAGTAAAACAAACCTTTTATAGCTCGTTTCTCTATCCCATGACCATGCTCTATCCCGAAGGATTCGATAGATATCGATAGTAGATAGTAAACACATTTGAGGTCTTTTCACTCCCTTAAATGTTGAACTCCGAAAAAATCCTTAAATTGGCTAATATAAATTTTTATGTGTGTCTTATTAAAGTAAAAATCATGATAGGTCGACAGGTTGAAGCTCTGTCGGTGTTTCTTCAAAAATACTATACACCCTTTTTCACCCCGTTAGAGGTCAAATTTCGAAAAATCGCTCCTTAAGCCAGTTTGCCACGATGGAATGACTTGTACAAGATTTGTTGGAATCTTGCACGAGTCTTGAAAAGATAACTTCTCACTTCCTAGCTGACAGCCGACCTGTGCGGACGCACCTCTCGGAGCTCCGCGCATAAGGCACGAGGCGGGAAGACTTCTCTCACTTGCTGCAATCGCAAATAGCGAGCAGAAAAAAAAGTGAATGTCCAAACCCTGTTAAGCTTAGCTTATAGGGATTAGCTTACTCACGAGTTTAGTCAGTTCAGTCGGCCCATGGATCCCCAGCCCGAATAACAGTGTAATCGCAGAGGCAAGGTGAAGTGGGTGTTGGACACGAACTGTTTTTATTACACTGCATGTTCTAGGTTACTTGTAGGCGCCCAACCTCAAGAGCTGAAGACGTCACAGTAGGCAAGTGCAGCCCTCGCGGCTAGCACAGATCACCGACAGCAAGGAGTAAGGACACATAACGTCCCCTCCTTGCACTAGAAATGAGCCACCAAGAGGCGAATGCGAATGTGAGTTTTGCCCCCTCGGCAGCTGAGATAGCCATGCCTCTGCCAGAAGGCAATGATGAATTCGTGCTTTATGAGCACAGTTATTCACGCCCGCGCAAGCAAAAGGCGCCAAGAAGGGCACAGTAACTGCTTAGGCACGCCACCACAGCGGCGCTACGTAGGGCAAGGCTGCGAGCAGAGCAGCATAGGCAGTATTCTACTCAAAGCAGATTGAATCGTTTCGCGGTCCTACAGCATAGCCGTGAAGGCCAGGTAGCCTCTATTGTCCTGCCAGGAACGTCAGGAATGCAGGAAACCCCCCCCCGCACCCCCGGCAAGCCAACAGCGGCCGGACAAGGCGAGTTCCCCCCTTCCCACTTCCCCCCTCGAACGCCTAAGTCACGAGTGCGGAAACGAGGAATCGGGACTTGTAAACGCCCAAAAAAAAGATTATGCGCGTACATGGAGGCGAAAGTACGCACAACTTAACGAGTTCTGATGCTATGGACACTGCCATAGAACCAGAAACAAACCAGGAATCCATGAGATCGATTCCCCCTCTCCCCTCCTCAACACCTGCCCGAGACGCGCAAAATACGCCTCCCGGCCACGAGAATGCAGGGAACAGAGGTAGTAATGGTAGTAACCTGCGTGACAGGCAGCAGGCAGGCACAAGCACTGCATCTAACAGTGAATCGGCCAGGGCCAATACGACTGGACCGAAACCAAAGCCTCTCATCGTGTTTCACGATGATAAACACCCCTACCACGAGCTGTACCAGGCCCTCACAGCAGAGAATATTAGTTTCAAAGTGCACAATAATAACCTGGGGGCTTACTACCAAATGGCGACTATTCTAGAACACATAGCTGCTCTCAGGATAGTTTTCTAGTCGGCGAGCTGGTAATTATCCTATGCAGACTCGAACTAGAGACCCTCAGCCCAGGAAACAGGCAAAGAGGCCTAACTCGAGCCCCGAGCAGAACAGCCAGGATGAAGGCTGGCACAAGGTAGGGAAAGGCGGGAAAACCCAGCGACCTCCCCTCCCTCCGACCCAGCGCCCTGAAACCCAGGCGAACAGTGAAACTCGCAGAGACAAGAACAGCCAAAAGAACATGCTAAAAGGTGAGAGCAGGGAATCGAACCCGCGACCCCCACCCACAGCCGACCAGACTACCTCCTCAAAGGCAAGGAAGGGACCCAGTTATGCCAGTAAGGTAACTGGGAAAGTGATGGAAACAGGCCCAATAGGAACTGAGCCTGCATCTATTCCCAGCCCAGTGCAACATTCTGTAGACAGGTCGCGACCCCGCCGAGGCACGAACTCGAGTCGGTGGCAGTACAGGCACCTTCCTCCCCCTTCAACGCTCGATCGGCCGGCATACAGACCAGCCCACCCTCCTCCCCTCCGGCCAGCATTCCAGTTGCGCCGCAAAGCCAGCTACCTGCACCATTGTTCGTTGCCCAGTAAACAGTGGTACCAACCCTGCCTTACCCGCCCCAGCGCGAAACAATGCAGCCACTAGCCGACACTCTGCAGAGTACAGACAGGCTACAAACTGCGCTCTCTCAGGTTCGCGACGGAAATAATATTGTAAGCGCTATCACCAACTCACTATGCAACATGCTAGTGGCTTGGCAAACCCCTGGTCTCTCTGAAGTTCACCGCATAAATCTTGTGGTGAATTTCACACAACAGCTGTGTGATCTAAT
>PNEQ01062560.1:0-33275 GCA_003012365.1 Medauroidea extradentata | reverse complement strand
AAGAGGTGACTTTTTGCTTTGCAGACGTTTATCAACTTGAATGGCTGTGTCGTTTACTTCCATCAGATCGACATAGAGTGAGTAGTGTCGGCATACCAGAAGGCGATGAAAATCTTGACGGTTTCCACGTTTACATAGTTCGTTTCCTGTAGTGTGACCTTGTTTCCTGGTAAGGTAAGAAAGAGGTGACTTTTTGCTTTGCAGACGTTTATCAACTTGAATGGCTGTGTCGTTTACTTCCATCAGATCGACATAGAGTGAGTAGTGTCGGCATACCAGAAGGCGATGAAAATCTTGATGGTTTCCACGTTTACATAGTTCGTTTCCTGTAGTGTGACCTTGTTTCCTGGTAAGGTAAGAAAGAGGTGACTTTTTGCTTTGCAGACGTTTATCAACTTGAATGGCTGTGTCGTTTACTTCCATCAGATCGACATAGAGTGAGTAGTGTCGGCATACCAGAAGGCGATGAAAATCTTGACGGTTTCCAAGTTTATATAGTTCGTTTCCTGTAGTGTGTCCTCGTTTTTTGGTAATGAAAGCAAGTGGTGACATGTTGCGTTGCAGTAGTTTATCAAATTTCAGCTTTCTAGTCCTATACTTGGTTTGAAAGTAATTTTCGACTGCAATTTCATCATTATGGCCCCGAATATAAGCTCTTTGCTTAATTAATAATATAATATTCAGGAAGTTTCGTTTGATACAAAATTATAAATAAGAAAAGTGAATTATCGTAATTCGTTTAGCATTTACAAATAACTTTGAAAAATAAAACAGATCTCGTTTCTGAATCGTGTGTTGTACATAAGAAATCGCAAATAAATATTGTAGGAAATATTGTGATACCTAGTCAAACTAGTGAATATCTCGTAAACCTTATGTAAAATGCATTTGTAAAATTAATCTAAATTATAAATTGTTAAAGTGTTAAACGTTAACCTCATATTCATTCTGTACTGCGATGATTAAAAACATTTTTTTTTAATTAGTGCTACTTGAGTGCACATATTTTCTCAAAAAATACGTTTACATTTTGCTAAATGTTAAAGGCCTCTGATATGGTGTTCCTGCTATATATGTTATTCTGTCAACTTCTCCGATTCATTAAAATGCTGAACGTATGGACAGTGAATAATGTCAATTATAATTTATAGCAAACTGTTGTATTTTTTGCTGCTTACGATTTAAAACCCACAGTACTTGCCTTTCGATTTCTTACTCACAAAAATAATGTAACTTATCAAGTAATAATGAATTAAAAATTTGTATTTAAAATGTTTCAATAAAATGTAAAGTTAACTATTATCTCATTGAATATTTTTATTGAATAATTTGTATGTTCACCGTTATGCAGATTGCAGAAAAATTACAATTTATCATTTTTTTATAAATAATTTGGGAAAATTTCGTTGCCTAAGTTTAAACCGAACGTGGCTATTTACAGAAATGTTTACAGCCGATTTACGCTTTCTCCCTCTGCCTGTCACATAGTTTGTAATAATTTATAGAACAAATCTTCGGAATGCTCTTTTCTTTACAATATCCTATCGATGGGACGCACTTGGAAGTTTCTTTTGAGGTGATTCACGTTGTGGTAATGAATTTGAATGTTTGCTGCGCGTTGTTCCGGCAATCCCTCGTTGTCCTAGGAGATTGATGTGACACTGTCGTGCTCCCACAAGGATGAAGATCACTGAACGTTATCACCACAGTAGCTAGGCAGGCACTTCATCTAGGTGTCGTGGAGTGCGAAGTTTATCGAGGCAACGTTGGCACAACGTTGATTTGTCAGTGCATAACAAACAAGGAAAATATTTAGTTCTTAATATCACAGCTAATTATTTAAAAATAAACCACTTTTTCCCCTTTGCTTTATGTTTTGTGAGAACTGTATTACAATAGACTTCCATACGCTTAACAACAAATCTGGCCCATTTTTATAGTATTTTACGTAAAAAAACATACATTTGAACCCGCAGACTTCCTTTTTCATGGAATAAGAACTAAATTTTTTAGCACTATAGGCCTATACCATCCTTTAAACTGTGAGTTCATCGTCTGTGTTCAATGATATAACCAAAAGATTATGATAATACCAGAATATGCATTTTATTTTCTGGCCGAATATAATAATGAGACGTTATTTTCAGGTGTCAACTCAGATTACTTTGGACTGAGTTTTGAATACTTGCCTTTTCTTCAACTCTGGTAAAAAAAATAAAATAAAATGAGTGGCTACACAATATCTTAAGATTACTTATTGTGTCGTAAAAATATTTTAATTTCCTTACAATTCAACCACGTTTCTTATCTTAAGTTTATTAGCGTTCCTATTTATTGACTATTTAGACGTTCTTTCTTGCGTAAGTACATGTAATGTACTTATTTCAATCCGCATTCGCAGTACACAGTGTGTGCAAAAATACATAAAGTGAAAGATTTATTTTTTTATAGTTTTATTTAATTTCTGGCTCTTTTATTTTATGAAATCTCTGATTAACATGTACATTTGTAAAGTGAACAACATCATTTTTCTTTTTCCGATATACCGCTTAATATATTCGCAAACATATATTATGTAGTATTTATGTTTAGACGTTCCAAAGTTTCTTACTAGCAACTGTGTGGTCAACTGTTTTATTTGGTTTGTTGTGAGTTGAGAGATATTTTATCTTTGTTTTTCTTGAAAACGCCTCATAATATTTTGTAAAATTTACTTAAGAACTTTCATCAAATTATATTTGTAACTGGACTGATGAATCAAAACACTTGATTGTACTAATAACTACTAACAGTGATCAAGAATTGGGACAAAACTCGTCAGCAAATAGGTACGGAATAACAACGCCAAAGCAGGCGGCCAGTCGACAAGGTAAGTAAATATACACAAAGAGAATACATTACTGCATAATTTCAACTTTCTTCCACGAAATGCTGTCAGATTTCATCAAGTACTTGAGCAGGTTGAGTATGCAGGTAATAGTAGCTCCCAGCTGTTTTCATGCATGTCCAATAGACAACAGGTCTGGCGATCTAGCCGGCCAAGTTACTGTGTTCTTACCTTGTAGAACCTGTTGTATGCTAGCCGAGGTAAGTTGAGGCGGAATGTTATACTGCAGAACACCATAAAGAATTTGACACAGGACATTATGTATACATACTACTTTCGTAACACATTCGCGTTGCGATTGTCAGCCCTGCAAAGGCACGAGACTTGTCCTTGAGCCAAAATGATGTATCAAAGATGACCATCTACACATTCCTGATTATCATTTCTACAGTACTATGTCTGTACACGAATGTAAGTCACACTTGCAGTTAAGAGTGATTCGTTGGAAAAGGAAATATATCCCATGACCCAATCAGAAATTTCCTTGTGCGACTGCATACGTGCCGCACAATGACATTAAGTCAAAAGCAGTCGGCGTAGATGTCCAATACATCCCATATTTTATCTGTAGTCTGTGGATTTTCTCTTCTGTTGGAGACTGTGTATTGTAGTCTGAAATATAATGAGTTGGATGTGCCGCTCCTGTTCTTCGGATACGCCTGGCTTGACGTTTTGTTTCTATACTTCTTGACTAGGAACAGTTTATACGCTACATCACGTCTTCGTGAGGTCACACGTCCACACAGCACTATACAGTGCGCACAGCAATATATAATATATATCTGGTCATATTTATTGATATTTTGTGATATGGGTTATATTGTGATTGCCATTATAGGCAAACCAACTATGTTTCTTGAAAATTCAGTTACTTTACAACACGTTACTGTAGCGTCTTAACTAGTGGCTTATATCTTAAACGCTTTTATAAATTTAAATAACTTTTGATTCTCATTGCAACAACCATAGAATGAATATAACCTCCTTTATATTTTACACGATGTGTGAAGTTAAAGGAATGTATGCAATCTTTTAAAATTCTCATGTTATACAAACTTTCCAACTCCGGATTTAGAAAAATAACAGAGATCTTGTCACTAGCACATGCGTCACTTTGCGAATATGACTTAATCGTGTTGGTTTGATTTGAAATGTACGCCATTAAATTCGTAACTTAGTTATTGCATTTATTAAGATATTTTACAAGATTTTCAAATAGAACAATAATTGTTAACTTTTTTATATTATGTCAGCATATTTTCGTCTTGACATATTTTTTCAAACTAAGTTAGTATACTTCATTTTGGTTTTACTAATGTAGTTAACGTATTTATCATGCCGATTTCCTGAACAAAAAAAAAATACGCCACGTTCTGGTTTGTCTGATATACTGCAATTGAGAAATACCATAAACATGCACGTTATGTGTAAGGTTCAATTTTATTACAATTTATTAAAAAAAATATTACATGCCTTTCTACGTGACCTCTTGAGAGTTTGCGCACAGCTTTTGCTTAACTACCGCCTGCCATTGGCGATGTGTCACCCAACCGCAGAGTCGGGCTTAGCAGCCGTCGGCGTGTTTGCATTGGCATATGTTTCACATTCCGATTTCGCTATTATCGCATCAAGATTGTTTAAGACCTAAGAGAGTCTGTTAAAAATATCTCCTTTTCATTCTGTTTTGATTTTTTTCCTATTTGATTAGTTGTGACGTAAATATTTGTAAATAATAGATTACCGGTAATTTAAATTAAATTATTAAAATGTCCTTATCCTTAATCTGCTGTTTTAACTCATCCACATTTTTTATTTAAATTTATTTGCTTGCAAATAACATAGAAGCTGAAGTGAACTAAAAATAATTTACCATATTATTGTTGCTATAAATATTTTTTAGATGCACACATGCAAAATATATCGTACATATTTACTTTGTAGCGAGTTATGTAACAGCTATAGGATTACGTAGTTAAAAAAAACACATTTTGCATAACATCCAACCGGTTTTGTTTTGCTGTATACAAACTGGTGTTTTGGTTTATTATTATTTATAATTACAAAACGAGGATATATATTTACTTCATTGCCGAATGCAATGTATATACCGCAGTTCGGAAAAAAATTTATTAAGTGCCTTCAAGATTAAATATTAAGTTTCCTAAATATACCATTAACAATGTTTTATATAATGTAATAATCTCCATCCTGAGGATTGGCCGCTCTGCAAAATCGTGACAATTTGTGTCCGCCACCGTCGTGTAGCGGGTAGCTTGGTTGCTTCTTATAAGAAAGACCTGGGTTGTAGTCCAGACTCCAGCCTGTACTTGACCTGGTAACGCTGTTGTGAACTTGTAGGACGAGGAACAGGGACGACCCACAGTCTTGAAGACGTTGAGGAAATAGGCTGTAAGACGGTGGCGGCAGTTTAAGTCACGATGCAACACGTGCCGTGCGGCGTGCAGAGAAATTATTGGCTTCTGCAGTGACTACCTCACAATCACAACTGAACATTCAAATACAATAAACAAAACTGATCCTTATGGTTCCCTTGTCTTACGAACTTCTTTGGCGATAACGTTGATGTTGTGTTTTAACGTCTGTAGTATTTGATTCAGGCACGAATATTGGCACCAAATTTTGAGTTTTAATCATGGCTGATTTTTTTCTGTGGATTTTGCTTAAATTATGCACCTTCATATTACAGATTTTGAAAATATATCCTGAACATGAACTATTGCTCAGCAAAAATGGAATTCGTGTAACATATTTTATTCGTGACTGTTATTTTTACATACGCTTGAATGCGAGAGAAAGAACAGTTTACATACCTATCTTAGTTCCCTACAAATTATTATTTACCTCTTCTGCTGCCATTATAATTGACCAGTAAGTAACGTACACATCTCCGCTTAAATGGATCTAGGTTTAAAAACATATTCACACTTTTCGATTTAAATTTTAGAATCTAAATTGCGAGCAAATTACCGTAAGGTATCTTTCATAATTCCTATAGAAACACATTGGTATGCTATTTATTTAACTTACGAACTTAAATATTTGGTGCAGTTTTCATAGATTCATAAAGTAAAAAATTAATTCCTAAGCGGAGTAAGTAAGTTCTACAATTTAAATAAATATAAGATTTGTTAGTATTTTATCAGCAGGATTTGTTTCTTTCCATGTATCACTGAAATTATCATTTGTATATTTTCAAAGATATAAAGTAGAGCACATTCTTAAAATACCGTTACAAATATGTAAACTGTCTCATATGAATAAGCAGCATAATCTTTAACTTGAAACATATATTACCAGACGTCAAAGTTCTAAATATATCATAATTCAACTATTGTTTCGCCAGTACGCGATTTCAAACATTTCGTAACAACCTTGTTATTAAGTACTACAAACATATATGATTACATACTGTTACATCAGACATAAAGATTCACACCACCACAAAGATCGAAATGAATGACTTAATTATAAAACTAATTTAATTGTTACATATTTCTGACATTTCAATACTGTTAGCTGCTACTATCTACATAGTTATTCTCCAATATAGTTGGTTTCTTCACATTGTCTTGAGACTGATTCCTTTCTGTTGACTATTTTTGAGATTCCAGTTTCACTATAATATTATTTTGTTGAACGTAGAAAATTTTCCAATTTAGAATTTAAAAATAGATTATGCCCACACATATACATTTTTACAAACTAAATATTTATTAAAATAATACATTCATCGTTACTTACACAATAATAATTACTATTACTCTTAATATTAAAAACACCAGTAATAAGCGAAATTAGAATTACAAAAATACTATTCTTCAAAGCATTTCAGTCCATTACTTTAAAATTACCAACTAGCAAATTCTTAACCACTTATATTTTACTTTTCAAATGTATGCTTGCCACACACCTATACTTACAAACAACAACAGTAATAATTTGACATCTGTACAGTTAATTGTATCTTTAATAGGTCGAGGAATTCAGGACTTGTGTGATGCCCCAAATGTAATTTAACCTACAGAGTGGCAAGTTAAAAATTACGTTTTGTACAATATTTATTACTTTAAATAACCCACGTACTCTATACAGTTCAGACATTCCGTAGAACTATCATAGCCTAATTTCGTGATTAAGTGACTTGGTTTAAAAAAGTATAATGTTTCCAGTTATTTGTCTGTATCTGACAAAAATTACAGTTGTCACAATTGGTCGTTTTAAGGTTATATTATTATTCAAATTCACTGAAATATTTCTGGATAAGATAATTTCATTTAAAACATCATTGCAGTAAAACATATGTGTAATGCTTGTTTGTTACAAAACTAACACAGCCTTAATGATACAGCATACAATAAAGACATTTTGAGGAACTGTACGACAGGATCCTTTTAGCCGTTTTATTTATAGTGTTCAACATTTTACTCTAAGTTGTTAATTTATTGTGATAAAAAAGCACACCATAACTTATAAAATGTAAGTTTTTTAATGAACTTATTTGATATATATAATGCGTGTAATAATGCAATACATATTAAAAACTGGTATTGATTATATTTACCTGTTTACAGACGTTCAGTACAAACAATACAGCTTCCATTTAAGTGTACATTATTTCCTTATTTAGGTGTATGAAAAATTGCATGTGCTTATAATGTTAGTTTTACGACTTTGTACCGTAATTCATGTTTGCAGTAACTTGTACAAATATTATAATACACAGATAAAGCTGAAATTGTATCCATGAATACATTTATTTCGGAGGACATTAAAACACGTAAGTAATATTTAAGTTATATAAATACTAGAATCTGAAATATAATCGCAAAGAAGCCTTTCCAATTAAAAAAACTCCAATAAAATTTTACAGCAGATGATCAAGATTATTTCTACATAATACCAGTTATTTTTCATTGGTTGGAAACATTTTGTAACTGACACAGTCAACTTGTAATTATGTAACAAATTACAAGCAAGTAAATATATAGGGTAAAATACAGAAGTCGTGATATATTTATTAATTTTAATAAACTGTATTTATGAGAATCATTTACATATTCTATTAAAATTTAAGTAGGTCATAATAAAATTCCATTAAAATATACCATATTTTTCAAATATGGTTAGTTAAATTACTTACTAATTATATAATACATTAAATACATAATAAAATTAAATCAGTATGTATTCCAGAAATTAGTTTCTTTTTAAAATATGATAAAATTCATAATATGAATACGGTTTAGTTGATACGTCATCTTCCATCATCCAAGACGGGATTGAATGTTTTTCGGCACGAATATCTATTTCCCGCAATAGTTATTGTGTTAGTTTTTCTGGTGTTATTATTCTCGTGGTTGAGTAGACAGGCAAGTCAAACTCGTTGATAATTCACCGCTGTTGTTTATGTCACTGTAGACGAAGTCGGTTAGAATCAGGTATATGGACGATTCATTGTCTAAATAAAGGTACTTCGATGTTATTTCAATCCCGTATATTCACTACACGTAATTTAAATAATTTTCTGGGCTAGTTGTGTCATTGGTCTTCTGGGATAGGGGAATATGTATAAATGAATCTGTAACAGAAAATGCTATACTGAAGAGTCTTCTAAACCTCAATAATATTCGTTTGCAATGGAAAACGGTTCAGATTAAAGTTCACAATGTTTTTTAAACATCAGATAATGTATTTATTAACTTGTGAAAGGTAAACCAATGTCAAGTTGCTTATGAACATGAACTTTGTTGTCAGTTTCCTTTATCGTTTGTTGTCAGAAATATTTTATTTCTTTGATTAGTTTTGTTTCCCATTTGTTCGTTAGTGAATATGTTATTAAAATGTCCAAAAATGTTCATTATCAATGCAGCCAATGTTGTGGTTTGTAATTTGATATTTTCATGTGTTTTCATTAGTGAATTGTTACATTTGAACCGAAACGTGATTTTTTTCGAATAGTACACAGAAAAAAAAATATTTATTACAGACAACCATACATAGCTCATGTTTGTAAATGGCAAAACAAAAATATATTACTGTCAAGAAAATTTTTGCTAGCTGAAAAATCTACGGAACACCTCAAAAATGGGTTTTGGTGGCCTATAACGAAATTTATGTTTACTAGGATAAGACTTGCCTGTTGAGGGAAAAAAATCAGCCAGGCAACCATAAATTTGGTTGAGTCAACGTTTACACGGTTGTTCCGCCACATACAAACAAATATACGGTTGGCTATACTAGACCTTTTACTCTGCGATGTAGTTTCGGCTGGCGCAAGCAAAGAGGCAAAAAATAATTTCGTGGATTGGAATATTTTTTTTTAGTTCAATATGATTCATGAAGGCACCGTTGTAAGATTAGTTCTTTTATGGAAAGCGTCGATGACTATGCAATAAGGTCAACAGCATTATTTTATAACAGTACAATGTAAATGCTGATGTTCCGCAGCGGTGCATTGAAAATATTTGTCCCGAGATGCAAGTACGCAAGGAAAGGGAAATTAGATGATATTTACCACTGGTGTTATGACTGTAAAGAAGATTACATAGATAAGAACCTTTTATCGTCCCGTCTATCAAGCTGTTCCAGATTGAGAAAGCAAATGGAGCCTCCATCAGCCTGGAAGGTAATGAAGATCACATACGCTTCAAGTGGACAATCCCTGTCAGACACAATGAAGAACGAGAAACGTAAGTAGGTCAGAGTACGTTTAACTGAAAAGGAAACCAACATTTTCTTCAGACTGAGAATATAACTGCAGCGCACCAAGTTAAAACTTTGGAAGAAAACTGAGACCCTGGTGTGTCTGACGATATTTATAACCACGATAGCAAGACAATATGCTCCAAACATACACTGCAGCCAAGGAAGAACACTTTGAATTGCTGCTAATGGTGAACGAAAGGCAAACTAAGAATTTCCAATGACAATACTAACTGCACATTCGGAGAGGACTCAACCTCTAAAGTCTGCTTTACTTACTTCGACAACAGGCCATTTCTATCCGGGCTGATGGGCAGTTGTAGAAGTCCTTGGTGCAGCATTAGGAGAGTTGTATACAAAATGGTCCGGTGTGCTTCCAGATGACTCAGCCTGGAAACTACTGGAAAACACAGGAACGTCAACTCAAGAATTTTAACTACATGTTTATCTACCAACAATCACACATTGCGACACCAAATAATAGCTTCTCCTTGAAAAGTCTAACCAGACGGACTATGGTTGTTGTTATACCTGCACATTTCAAACTCAAAAATTGTTTTGTGTCAGCATCCTTATCAAGACTTGACGGAATTGTAATTTTGGCAGCCCTTGTATCTTCACTGTATATTTTAACAAACTTTAAAACAAGAATTAATCAAACCATTTTTTGTAAAACAATATCGCTTGTCTGCGAAAATAGTTGAAGGACATGCTATCTTCCTCAAAGCTGAAAATACAAACTTTACTTCGTAAAGAGGCGATATCAGCTCATTTATATTCTAATACTGTAACCAGGCATGATTTACATCTGAAAACAAAGTCATTGGTGACGTTCATTTCAGCAAGCAGTTTGTGCAGTGTGCAAATAATGCTAAGTTCTTCAGCTAAAATCAGAGATTTTCATTTTCTTCCATTACATGTATGTGAAGGTAATATTTTCAAGAAGTTATTGATAAACCACGAGTGCAGATCTGCAACACTTTACCCTCCAATGAAAAATTTTGTAACGTACAAAAGTTATTTCAGCGATAAATTATAATTAATTCAATTTGTATATATTGTGGATTCATTGCCCAGTAGCATTGATTTTATTACTCAGCACGTATAAAATTTTCAAAAATTACAATATTCCAGACGACTTAAAAAAATAGAAGTGTCACATTAGCAACTGGAAAAGACGGTGCTAGAGATACCGATTGGTAGCAATATTGTTAGCAGAGATTGCAGCTTGGACACAAACGGGTTTGACTGTGTTTGTTCGGAGATAATACATGTGAGAGTATTTATATAACGAAACATTGATTTCAGTCGATGTGTCGGAAAACGTAGGCAACAAGTGCTTTCAAACCTATGAACTGGGTTGTTCAAAATATGATGAAACACAGAAGTTTGCATTGTACACTGTGAAAAAATTACATGATAAGGCTATAATATAATCCGTGTATCCAACCCGGAACGTTACCGCTTTTAAAATGACTAAGGCAAAGTTTTGCGTACAGTGTGATGAAGATACGGAATGACGATAACCGATAACCACAAGATAGCTTTACATGGAAACAGAATAATTTCTGAACCAGATTCAAGCTGACATCATCTTCGTGACACACAATGTGATTGTGAATTTTTCTACGAGTTTGACTAAACTGCTAACATTACCAGTCATCCATAAAATTCATCTTCAAAAAAATATATATATATGTTTACGGCCAGCACGATTCAGTTAGCCAACGTTCAGCATTATATTCTTTTCTAATGTAATTGTAGTGGTAGAAGAATTCTAAAATCATACAGAGATATGACATTAAAAAAAAATCCATTACTGAACTAAAAAACTGGTAAATCTGCGTACCACTTAATTTTACGATGCACTGTTGAAGTCCAAGAGCAAAAATGTAATGTAGAGTGTATGGTAAGAACATGTATCAAATGAAATTACATTAAATAAGTTGTGTGTGAGACGGAACACATAAGCTACTCTATAGATAAATAGTAGAATAAGATTATTTGATAGGTAATCTGGTTGGTTCTATTTAGATTATTACTTGCATATATCTGAGTACATTCTAAAATTAGAGTTTAAAATAACAGTCATTGAAACGAATAATTTGTTGTTATTACTTAGTACATCGTCAGCATACTTCAGGTATTGATGTGTTTCAAGATTTAAATATTTTTTGTCTCTACTACGTAGATCCAAAATGTTGACGTTTTAAAATTATGCAATATATTATATGATATTTAGTTTGTTTGCTAAGTGTGAAAACACTTTAAAAATACCATTTTTTAAATTATTGTAGTTCAATAGGGGTTTTTGTTCAAGCAGGTTGTAACTTTCCTTTATTCCCAAATTAATGTTAAAGTATTCGCTATATGTAATACTTTTTAATTTCCTAGCGTTAAATTAAATTTTTAAAATAGCCTTGCCACTTTATATATTGCTCTATTAAAAAACTTATGAGTTGATAAAATGTATGTTCCTTTTAAAATTAAATATAGACAGCAAATACATAGGTGACTGGTGAAAAGCGTACTAAATCGCGTTTTTTCAGAGTATAGTAGTATAACAATTTTACTGAAGTATTATACGAATTTCTATGAAATTACCGGGAGGATATTAAACATGGAGTACGACACAGTTAATATCTTCAAGATGAACACAAAAAATTAAATTTTTATAACTGATGACACGGTTATTATTCGATTTTTACTAAACACTTTACAAAAGTTAATATTTTATCGTACACACGTGGAAGTCAGAGTAGACACATGTGATTTAATATGTCCCTAAGTCCAACCTTCCGAGTACAGCGATCGCAAGAGCTGGCAACTATATTTTGAAGATTTTTTTTTTTTTTGGAAATAGGCCATATATAAATGAATAAAAAATATTGATGAAACTGATGATGGTGAATTAGTTATTAAAGCGGCAAAGTTAAATTAAGTTCAATTTCATCGTAATACGCATCTCGGTGGCACTCCGATTCATTGCATTACTATGCACGATTAAGTTACTTTAATTAAATTTGTAAAATTTACAAAACCTCATAGATTCTAAACCTCTAAAACGTTATTAAAATTTAAGATAGCACTTTATGCGATGATAATAATGTCTCATAGTTTTACCATGTAATAACAGATATTAATTGACACACTCAAAGAGCAATAGCTTGAAATTTACTCTGGAATTTCCGTCAACAAATTTTACTGAAACATTTCTGCACTCTACCATTTCTACGCAGTTGTATTGAATATAAAATCAGGCGGCAGTTTAGGGGAGTTATTTGTTATTGTAGATATAACTTCAGAAGACGTTAGCAGTAGTTAATACTGCTGTCCTATTAGAAGTTTTAAGTCTGATTTACTTACGAAGCGAAAATTACAGAATGCATTAATTTTAATTTCAAATATTCGGAAAATGTTGGTACTTTGTATGAATACGTGTTAGAATGATAGGATGATATTAATTGTTTCAAATGTAAAATACATTGCTGAAAATAATGTAACCGTTTGGTAAGTAAATATTGTCTAGTTATGTCTGAGAGCTCATTTTCTTACCTGCTGTAACTATATAATTCATAATAAATTTAATGTTTCAGTCTGATTTGGAGTATGAAACATAATCAGAAATACACAATGATTTAATATTTTAGTATTGTATTTATTAACGATTAAATTAGCTGCAGTAGTATACAATTACTGACGAATAACCTCTCTAAAAACACAAATATTAAATTTACTTACAAAATTTACAAATGTCCTTTTATATAAACTGTATTATAATAGTTAAACAAATCAAAGGGTTTAAAGTGCGTGAGTATACCGGTTAGTAATAAATTACGGAGAACCTCTAATTGTGTAAACGGTAATATTTCGCCCTATTTAAAAATAATATAATAATATTTATACAAACGATATTACTATAGTAAACTTAACCGTTTTACTACTGCGTGCTAACCCATTGTAGGACTCGCTTACAGATAACGTTATTATTATAAACTGAGAGGGGAAAATATTTATTCGTCTTCATATTTTCAATCAGATAATATTATAAAATTAAGCACACTTCATATAGGAACTACGCTACTGTGCCACAGAATATTATCACGTAATTTACTCCTTCCTGATTATTTGCTTGCATGCGTTTAGTATATAATTCGTAAGCCTTCAGATATTCGTAATTTTAGTCAGACAACTGTGTTACTAGGTTGGGTAAATTTTTTAGTTATGAACCAGATAAAATTTCATTAGTGCATTTTGTATACTAATCATAATGAAGTGCTTATTAACTTGCGTTTTTCTTCTTACGAACACCTTTTGTTGTGTATTTAAACAATGCGAATTCCTTGAAAAATTCCGACTTAAACGTAACATTTCAATTGAGTTAAGTCCCGTAGTGGATAGTTGTACAAAACCGAAAGAAAATACTTTTTCAATAGTACACTTACACGATATATATTTACGAGAGCACAAGTAAGACATCTCTGGTTTTCATTTAATTATTTTGGTTTATGTTTCTTCAGCGTAAGTAAACATATTTTTAGCATTATAAAATTCATTATCAGCTGGTAGAGCATTAGGCTTGGTCTTGTTGGTGTTGTATTATTCTTTGGAAATACTATGGTTAGTCCCTCGAGAACTAATCTACACTAAGTGAAAATCTGCACTTCAAACTTTTTTCAATATTTTTTATTACAATATTTTCAGCAATGTTACGTATTTGGAAAGCCTTATAGTCTGAAATCCTGTTAAGGATGGACTTCTATAGGTGCTGACAATGACAATGTAAATATATCGAAATGATTGTTTTTTGCATTAACTCAATTTACATGCCAGACATTAAATTTGATAAAATTTTGAGAAACATAAACAAATTCACACTACACAAATTCGTAGTGCCTTAAAAATCTGTGAAATAGTAAAGAGTTGATTCGGGACCCATAAGTAGTGCTAAAATAATAAAACAAATCACGTGTTTACTTAAACAGATCTAATACGTACAATTTTCACATTATTAAAGAGAAGCTACAACCGTGAAATAACAGACATGAACTTTGCCAGTATATTGTAAGGCAGTCACATTTGACGAGAGACTTCTTATACAATGACGATCACTAAAGCTTTATTTGGATTCCGAGGTACGAATACAGATTTGCTAGCTATGAGCTTTATAAACAAGGATAACTGAGGAACGTGATCTTTCTGACAATCATGCTGTCATAGTTCTGGCTAGTACTAAACAGATCAACAAAAAAGACTGAGTAAATGTTCAATATTAAAGACGTTACAATTATACCGAATACTTACTAAAATCGTTAAAAACCTGGAAACATAATGTTACCTATTTTCGGAAATGAATTTAAAAAATCTTCTATTTACGAAAAAACCAACATTATGCAGAGAACTTTAACATGATAGTAAATAAACGATCATATTATTGGTATGTTTGCGAATGAAGACAGTAGGAAGTGTACATATTGCAGTGGATGCATTAAATGTTCCCAGAAGAGTAGCATGGAATCAAAGTGGAAGCGTACGTACTTAAGATTATATTCTGTACTAGTTAAAATATCGAAACGAAAAATCATGAAAAATGGAAGGTTAACGATGTGTAGAACAAAACATTATATCATTAACCTTATAAATGTTTGTAATGACTCAGTACTGAGTAAACGTGCGAAAACCAGACATACACAGTGATCACATATTTTAACAATACAGACTGTCTGAACTGAGGGAAATAAAGTAACCAAAAAAAAACTTGGATCGGTGAAACTGTAGTAACCTGAGAAATTAAGTATATTAATTGAACTAGGCCTATGATAAAATACAGTAGTAGTTCAGAACTACATAATAGAGTACATTGGTCTGAACAGGAAAAACTATTCAGTTAACAAAGTAAGTGTATCGTCTGTTGAAATTACACAGAGATTCACTTTGTTTTAATTTATTTACTTTCAGTTATTTTACAAGTTGTTGCCATTTCACTATCTTATCAACAGCCATAAATCAAAAAAGTTTTCACGACCACTATTTTCTCGTCTCACATTTTACCAACATTTTAAAATTTTTACACACACATATTCCTCTACTACATCTCTCTCTTTTACAAAATTTAACTACTCAGCATTCATATTCTTTAAGGTATCTTAGCCGTTTAACATCACGCCTCAGACGGTCTCTTAAACTTTTCTGGTTGTCATCTGATGCCGGCGTAACCCCTTTATCAAGTCCCACTCTTTGTTTCCTATAACTGTCTTTCTCCCTTCCCTCCTTCTCAACATAAGATGGTTTTACATTACTAGTGTCTCTGCGGAACACAGTTGCCTTGTTATCTTTAATAATCACAGAACGTGGACAGTTATGAACATACTCTATGACAACTGGAGACCACTCACTTGAGTTGGTCTTCAAGAAATCAACTTGCTGCCTTTAGTAAAACTTGTGATGTGACTCTCTTGTAGTTTTATCGTAATTCAGTTTAATTTTGGCGTTCCTCTGTGACTGGAAATCAGCGAAATCTGTTAGTTTCTAGCATATGATCATTGGTTGGCAATGTAGAACGTGTCGCACGAATTAACAGCAATTGAGAAGGGGAGTAAGGTGAACTCATCACTGTTGCAGCATTGTTGGAGGATACCTGTCTTAATTCAAACCATTTAGAGTAATAGTCAGCTACAATTATGTATGTGACACCATTACATTCCAGAAAGGTCACATTCCAATTTTTCAAAAGGCAACCTACATACATCATCAAGTAATAATGGTTTTCGGGAATTCGTTCAACTATATTTTTCACACAATCGACATTTTGACACTATTGTCTCAATATCAGCATCTAAATTAGGCCAATGAAAAAGAGACCGAGCCATTGCCTTGGTCGTTATAATTCGAAAATTGTGCCGAGTGCACTTTTTTTTAAATTTTTTGTCTCAAAGCATGTGGAACAATGATTCTATAACCTAGTAATGCCAATCCGTTTGCAGCACTGATTTAATTGCGAAACCTGTAGCAAATCTTTACATCGTAAGGCACTTTGCTCTTATTTGTAGGCCACCCACTTTGATGGAGGGTTATAAGTTGCTGTAACGCCATATCAGCCTGAGTTGCAGTTGCTATTTGCTTTAAGACACTGTCACTTGCATTTATTGTATGCACAACTACAGTCAAAGAACTATCAAAATCATATAACACTTTACTGGAAGTGGCTCTACTTAGAGCATTTGCTATGTACATTTCAGAACCCCTAACATATTTTACATATATTTCGTAAATTCCTAACTTGATACGAATTATTCGAAGCCTTTGTAAACCAACAGAACAAATTAATTTTTTCATCAAAGGTTCCAAGGGCTGATGATCGGTGTATATTCCAATTTTTCTGCCATAAATGTAATACTTGAACTTAGTGAATGCAAATAGATTGGCTAAAAACTCTTTATCTATCTGGCAGTAAGTGCATTCAGCTTTGGACAAGCTTTTAGAAGTAGACATGACTGGATGTCCTTCTTGCATTAAAACGCTACCGATTGCATTGCTAGAACTGTCTGTATTACAATAGGCAAATGTGGTTCAAAATGTTTGAGTAATTGTTGACTTCTCAGTAAACGTTTAATAGTCTCCACACACACATGCCATGAACTCCAGTTTCCCACTTAAACTCAGAATTTTTATAGAACAATTCCTTTAATGGTGCTGTTAAATTATACAAATTTGGAATGAAATCCCTCAGGTAGTTAACAACTCCCAAAAATTTCTGCAGAGACTTTTTATCATGTGGCACTCCATGATTGCTGCTGTTTTATCATTGTCAGGAACTAACGAACCCTCAGTGACTTCACAGCCTAAATACTAAACAACCTTAGGTAAGAAGTGAACTTTCTTAATATAGAATTTTATGTTCAATTATCTAGCCTTGATCAAGACTTGTTAATTATCTAATCATGTTCCTTCTTGAAGTACCGTAAAAATAAAAACAATCATCAGTGCAAATAAATAGACCTTGGACGTCGGTGAAACATGTCTCGCACATTTCTTGAAAAGCCTCTGCAGAAACTTCTAACCCAAACGGCAAAACATCAAAACAATAACAACCGTAGATCGAAGAAAATGTACAATACTTTCTAGTGTCCTCCGATAATCTAATTTGGCACAAATACTCTTTTAAATCTAGCACAGAGAAAAATGTTGCTTTGGTCACTTTCGTTCTTAGATTATGTATAGTCGAAATGACATAATATTTTTTCTTGATTGATTTATTGAGAGCCTGGGGATCCAAACAAATATGTAGATATCCGTCAGCTTTTTCAACAATCACTGAACGATTTACCCATTCTGAAGGCTCATACATTTATGAAATCACCCCCACAGTGCATAAACGATCCAGTTCGGCCTTCAATTTTTCTTTCTGTTTGGTGGCTTAGACACCGGAACTGCGCCTTGTTTCAAAGTTAATTTGTATGGTTTACGGAAAACAACCTGAACCTTGAAAAACATCACCTAATTTTTGCATAATGTCACACTTACCAGCATCTTGCTGGCCGTACCGTCATTTACAGTATCAACCTGTTTCTTCTCAGTCAGGTTAAGTTGTAGATATGTGTCAATACCCAAAATCGGCTGAAACCCACTCGAAGTCACGATAAATTCGGCGTGTATTACTTTAGATTTCAGTCGAATCTTCAACCATACACAGCCAAACACTTTAATGTTTGACCGATTGTTAGCTTGCAGAGTAACATTTGTGCGCGAAAGTTGTATCTTATGGCTTATGCACCGCACTTCAGTAAATATATCAATTGGAATCAGATTCACATCCGAGCCCGTATCGAGTTTAAAATCACATTTTGTACGACTTTCTAAAAGTAATTCTTGATGCCAGCTTTTAACAACACATAAGCGTGACTTTACTTGGTCGCAGTAATTGTCAGTGCTGTTCTCGCTTGTATTATTTACTACATTCGCAACCTTATTTGAGTTTTTATTATTTTTCATTCGGCAAAAAACAGCGAAGTGATTCCGTGTCTTGCAAAACGAGCATGTCCCACGAGCCGGGCACAACTCCATGTTGCGGGGATGCATCCTCCCACACCAGAAACACTTGACGCATTGGGAGCTCTCCATTCCGCGTTGCGAGTTTGGCGAGTCTTGATCATTTTTCCCCTAGCCTTGTCGACCATATCCATATTAGCTCTACTGGGACCTTGCACTTCTGTAGCTTGAACTCTCGTTATCTCAGCCAGTATTCAGTATTCAATAGCTTTTGCTAGTGTCACGTCTCCTTCTACTATCAACCGTCTTTGAATCTCTCTATCATTACAGTCAAGTACCAACTTATCCCTTAAAATTTCGTCTTCCGCTGGAATGAGCAGTCCTTGATGAGACTTTTAACATCTGTCAGAAAATGTTCGAACGTTTCACTCGAGCCCTGTCCCCTGGCATAATTTTAATGGGATGGCGATCTTCCTATCATAGTCCTTTTCAGAAAGTCCAGCTGCCAATAAATATATCTCCAACGACTGCTTAATACGTTTCCAATTTGCAGCTATAAAACCGTTCAGGTTAAGCTTGTGTGGAATATTAAAATACATCGCCCTCACTTGCACTCGTACCGTAAAAAGCTGTCTTGAAAATATCTCCGGCATCTATCGTTTTCAGATACCTACTGCGCCGTATATCGTCTGTAGAAATTACACATAAATTCACTTTACTTAATTTTATTTACTTCCAGTCCTTTTACAAGTTGTCGCCATTGCATTATCAACAGCCGCAGATCAATAAAGTTTTGACGAACATAACTTTCTCGTCTCACAGGTTACCAACATTTTCACACACATGTATTCCTATACTACAGTAAGTATTGGCTTACTGTAACTCATAACATTAAGAAAATTTACAACTACATAGTAACAAGCTAAATAATCGTATTACGTTTATTTAGTCGAAACTGTACTATAGTTACGAAAATGTCAGCGGCAAATGTATCACACTGTCGTATATGCAATTTCTCTCTTTCGTGTGAGTAGGTTCTTATGGGGAAAATGTTGTATACAATTTATTTGGAAACATGTTATTATTATAATGATGAGCGAATTAATAGTGATAAGAGAAACATTTAATCATACGTGTGTTTACACAAGTAATAACAATCCAAGAGAAGCAGAATATTTCATTTAAAACGCAATAAAAATAGTAAAGTCTCATGTATATTACACACTTGTTTCAGCCATGAGGTCAAAACTATGAGACGAAGGAAAGTAAATACATGTGGCAGTTAGAAATGAGAATGAAAATACTGTGTAAATTTTACCAAGCATAAGTTATGGGAGTTGCATTGAATTACTCCAATAATTTTCATTGTTTGGAAAATATAGACAACATGGTCAAAATAGGAATAAACAAAATTCCTGTTTTATAGAACAGTAGCAAAAAAATGGCAATTATTGTATGTTTAAGTTACAGTTTATAAAAATAAACATTTTAATTATGATGTCCTATACCAAATTAAGGCGTTGTCGATTCTGCACTAAAGTTAATTTGAAACCAAGCACGCATAAGTTATGACTATTTATGGCAATACAAGTATCATTAACGCATAGAGCGCATCTTATAATCTGCCATGCAATGCGTAACAACTAATATGTAATTAAAGAAAGTAGCAGTTTCTATTGCAGCATAGTAGAAACAAGGGCATCCCTGGATAATGTTCTACGATAATAAGTTGGCTAGACCACAACAGCAGAACCGCATATCAGTAAACAGAAACCCGTTCGATTTACGAATACTTCGAGCGATGCACCTAATAAGCAACTGTTTGTTACCAAGATAGATAGTGTTATGGTCAGAATAACTAAAAAATAATTTTTGGCCAAGAAAATATATCATAGGTCAATATATGTATCAATTGAAGAGAATTAAAAGTAACTCATATTTTGGGTGTGAAAACCTCGTTTAAGAGCCCTAGCTCGCACGTAAACTGTGTTACTACGTGTTCGGATAAATTATTTTGAAGAAATATTACTCAGAGTGTGTTCGATTCTATTATATACGAAAAGCAAACACATTTTAAACTACGCTTCTCTATTTTTGTTTTCCAGATATAACGCTTAGAAACACGGTTTCGGGGCACATCAAAATCGCTAAAAACTACTTTTTCAGATAGCTGCCAAGTAAAAACACCAACCCGAATCTTAAAAAAAAGAGAAGCATGCGTTGGACTTTACTTCACACTGTCCGTAAATAAAACAGTAGAGTCACCGCTTGAAGTTAAATAGGAAAAAGCTTACGACCAAAACACTGTACGCCGTTTTCGAGCTCCGCACACAAAGGCGAAGGGCAGTTTGTTGACGCACGAGTCTTACCGCTTGCCTGTTTCCGTACCGCATCTATCACCTACTGTACAGGGCTCTTAAAAAACAAGAACTATATAGAAGTAGTGAAAAGTTGTTAAAAATAATATTCGTACAGATTGCAAGAACATGTTAATGTTATGGTACAAAGTTATTATGTGTAGTATGATTATGTAAATAATTGTGGACATACGCCATTGCAGTGCTATGTCGTCTCAGAAAACCAAGAGTGAAACAAGAAAAAAACAGTAAAGGAAAAAATTCAAGCGGAATTGGCTGTACTCAACCCATATAAAATAACAAAGCCTAGAAGAATTCCTCTTGGAATTATTTAGGATTTGTAATTTATACACGGGTTCACTACAGCCAATTCGGCTGGTTTTCCCCTCTGCATTGTTTTTCTTGCTTCACTCATTGTTCTCTGAGACGATATAGCACTGCACTATCGTATATCAACCATTTTTCACTTAATCATTTACCTCTATTGCAAGATTTTCAAAGATTGCTGCACTAATTGCTGTACTACCGAACGATTTAAGTAAAGAAACTAATTGAATATCATAAACTGCATTACAATGAAACAGTAAAATAAATAACGATTGATAATTATATTTCTAGTACTATTCGTAATCAAATCTGTAATGAAAATGAACTATACCTTCAGATAATTGACTTAGAGTGATATGTTAAGTTAGTATATAAAGAGGGAGAAAAGCGAATATAGTTAATCGTAGTTTACAAGCAAATTTTTGGATAGTAGTTTTGGTAGGTCGAAATAAAAATGTACAAGAAAGAAATGAGGAAAAAGTGGCAAGTGACAAGTCATGGATATTTCTTGCACTTGTGTAAATCAGTGAGTTTCAAACGTAACGTATATATTTTTTTTTTTTTTTTTAGATTTGCGATAACTTTATACTTTTTCTACTCAGTTAAAAATAGGAAATAAAGTACCGTAGCCGTATCATGTGTATCCAGAAATGTCTTAAAATACTGAGATAAAAAAATCAGTTGTGAACCTCTAAACTAACTGTATAAATGACTTACTGTCACAGTCGAGTAATAACGAACAAAGCAACTGTAGCCCATCAACGAAATTAGATTGTCAAGAAGCTAACGTTGCTAACTCAAAAAATTTAGCAAACCATTTAACAATATTTAGATAGAATACGGACATACGTTATGTGTAACAGTAGCACAGATAATAGTCTTGGAGCAACAACGTATTATTCATTATATTTAGAAACTCTTTTTGCTCTATTTAGCCTACATCTCAAGTTCCAAACAATTAAAAATATAATGCAGCAGGTACTGAGAATGGTAGACTATAATACTATCAAGAAAACTATAGTATTTTAAGTTAGTTCGCCTTAGCTCAAATCTGTTAGAATAAGTGTAGCATTTTTAAAATAGGCACTTAAAAACGGCATTATTTCACATAAATTTAAGTCGGACATACCAAATAAATTAATAAACTGTCGTAACAATGTTAGCACCCAACATTCGAAAATGTGTAAAATTAATGAAAACAAGTTCAATTCTTATTTGAAAAGAATCTAACAGTGTTAAAACACGTAGCTGTAGCGTATTAATGCGTTATAACGTAAAAATGTATATCAGAGTTTCAAATATTGTAACCTGTAACTTCAACTTTCTTACAAATAATCTTAAAAATAGTACATTTATGGCTAATGAAAGAAATAAAAAGAGCTTAGAAGAGGTTTACCTTTCAGACATGAACCCGATAAAATTGTGAATAATGTATTAATAAGACTTCATAAACTGGGTAAAAGTAGACAGCTAGTGGAGACACATGAACTTACTTTGGATTATAAGTGAATTATTCGATCTATGAGAACCAAGCTACTAAGAAATACTATAAATTTAGTGACTTAAGTATTAATTGGTTTCAAAAAAAGAAAGAGAGCAAATAGAAAACGTTGGCTGCATTGAGAAAATATTGCCTTAACTTTTATTTAAAGTTCGGCAACATAACACAAAAAGGCGGACCAAATCTGACTTAAAGAGCTCGTCCAACAATCCCACGATACATTACTATAACAAATAGTTTTCGAAAGAACAGTAAAACAGATAGGAAAACGCTACGCGAAAGGTAGATTTTACGTGGTAGTGAAGAGCTGAAGAAGTTTGTTATGCATTCAATTTACAAGAATACACACACCACAGCAAAAATCACCAAAAAAATAAGCAACCAATAACTCGAACATTCACTTAGGAGACTAAATTAATTCTCACGTATTCAAAAATTCAGTTCTATATTACGAACTGTTCAAAACTGATCATGCTCAAAATTGTATTCTAAAATTTAAAGAATTGTAGGAAATACGGAAGGTTGACTCAGGTGATAGTTAACAATGCCATGCACTATATCTTGACAAAAAATTCTTACTTCTAAATGTATTATAACAACGAATACATTTAAACTAAACAACTAAAGATTTCAGCCACTCCATTTCATCAATGCATTTTTCATCCATTGCAATACTATTCTAATACTAAAAGTACGTTAGCTTTACATCTAATACTTATCTTAATGGCAGTGAATTGGTCAGTTTTTGCGCTGTTTCTAGCCTGCAGTGCACTGCATAAAAATTGAGAACTATTATATGACAGTAACAGGTCCTCAGTTTTGCGAATTCTGAACAGACTACAAAAAAGGCGAGAGGAGACCATGGCGCTGTGTAACACTGATGGATACACAGCACACATTTAAACTACTTCAGAATTGCAGAACCGTTGTGGACCTATAATTATAGTATATTAGATTATTTTAATTGCTTACTTTCTAAATTAAGGAGAGTAACCTAAGACACAAGGTAACGACATCATGTAGGTCAATACGTTGAACCAACATTGCATTTTTTCGAAAAATAGTGCAGATAGGAAATTCAACACATAAACATGGTTGCGAGCACAGCATTGTTTGAACAAAAAGGCAGTATTAATAAGATGATTTTTTATTTCCTTACGGTTAATAGACACGAACCTGAGAATCACGAAGAAAAAACTGTGCAGTAGGTGCTCTTATCATGGCATAAATATATTATCAGTGAATCCTAACTTTCACCGACTCATTTTTGCCAAATTACGTACACATAACTAGTGTGACAAAATTTAACACAGAAAAGAAAAAAAGTTATTAATTTTCTGAAGAAGTTATATCAACGTGAATTGTTTCTCATAACATCAAGTAGGGAACAATCACAAATGGCACTGTTAGAAGCTGTGTAATGAAATTAATATATCGGTATTTACAAAAAGATGAAAACTAAATTTGCAAAGTTATAGTAACATGTACAAACTAACTAACGTACGCTGGTTTAAACATTTTAAGTAATTAGGAAGTTATCATTATCAAAAATTTTGAAAACTTTCTCATTAATCTGTTACTAACAAACACGAAATCAAAGGAAACCAGAAGTTGGAGAGATGTATTTGTGTTTTGCTTTTGTACGAGTTTCCCAAACGTATACCGGAAATACCAAAGAAAGAAAATATTTGAATTGCAATGATACATTGCACTTATTTTATGTGGGAGGGTACGAAGATAGTATTTTTATAAAATTAAAGTATTCAGAATTAAATATGACGCTATTTCGGAGTAGATAGAAAATGGCTATCCCAGGAACATTAACATACACATAAGAAATGCGATTTCATATAAAAAATACTCAATACAGTGTGGAGTAGCTTAGATGAGTTAAACAGTTTGTACTATTGCTAAAATTTAAGTTATTCGGAAATTTGTAACAATGAAAATAACAAAAAAAAAAAAAAGGTAATATTTTACGTTTGTTACAATAAGCAAAACTAACCAAACAATATAACTTTTACTATTGTCGGATATATGTTCACTAAACTTACACTACTGTGTAATTTGAAAGAGAATGCAAAGTAACATAAGACAAACGCCAAAAAACACAATACTTCAGAAAATAATTTTCAAGAACTTCACAACAAAAGAGCCGATACTGTAAGCTGTATAAAACCGCTTGCCCGGAATATGTACAAATATTTAATCAATGATGAAGTAAAGAATTATTGCATAGAGAGCCAGTTTGCTAGTATTTTCTGTAAGTAACGAAAATCATACCACTCTCAAAATTAATTATACATAAAACAAGTTTAAAGTTACACTGGTTGGAATAGCAAGTTTATGAAAGGAGCTGTGAAAATATAATCGTACTGATCACGAAGACATTTATTCTCTAATACGACAAGCGAATATTTGGCGTTGCTGTATAGAACTTTTTTCTTATCTCGCACAAGAAACCAGTTTTCTAATCCGAAAGAGCCAAGTGGTTTATGCTTACACTTTTTAAGGAAGAGTAAACTATTTTCTTGTTCGAATACAACAGTGAAGTGAGATATTTCAGTATATCGACGAAATATTGGTAATTTATTATTTTAACTCCATAATAATACAGTAAGAATCTTGAAATAAACGAACCAACCTACGCTCATCAAAATAATAGAGGATAACCATATGGTTAGGGATGAAACATATTCAAACAAACCAAGGGATTAAGTATTTAAAACGACAAAATAGCATATTTATCCTGAATAGCCTATTTCAAATACATTTTATGTAATTTAAAAATTATAGTCGAAAATAGAAATACAGAGTGAGAAAATTTATTGTTACACTGGGGATATGAACCTCTGATTCAAGAACAGTGCAATTTACAGCTTATTACATGGAACAAACACGAAAGAAAATTTAAGTGAATAATAGATATGCAGAAAATTAAGACATGTATGGAAAACGTTCAACAGTAAGCATAATTTTTCTTGTTCGAAATGTCATAAAATAAGAATGTTAGTGGGATTACTTTACCAAATTTCAGATGGGAAATTGGAAAGTAATTCTAAAAATTGAGCAGGTTGCCGTGAAATGTAAAATACTCGGCAGTCAAATCAACAAGAATAACGAGAATATAATAGGCCTACATGTTGCACCAGATGATTTTTATTATATAGCCTACTTGGTACTATTTGGACTACGTCGATGAAGAACTTTGTTACCGAGTTTTCTGACGTAGGCCTATTTATAATAGTATGCTGGGTTGTTTTAATACACCTGTAATTTTGTAGTAAACGTTGTAAAAGGTGATTTAACACACAACAATAATAAATATAAATGGAAAATGTTTTACAGTATACCATTTATTATGGATTTACTTTGTTTATAATTTTATCTGGCAGTTATTTAGAGAATAAGAAACAAATAATTTAAAACGTAAAAATTCGACAAATATATAAAATTAGTTATTGTGAGTGAATAAAGAAAAGAGACTGAACTAATCAAAATTAATAAATAAACTGTCAGAAAAGAAGGCGTTAAATCCATAGACACATTTGTAATCACAATGTACACTAAGTAAGAACAGCTATATTTGACTGAATCGATTGTCAGAAAGCCGATGAACAATGACTACGAGTCCACGGGAGATGAATGTAATATGAGTTCAGAAGAGTTTTAACTCCAAATTATAGACAAATATAAATGTATGTTTGCGTAACAAGTACGACTGAAAACTCGTGCACAATCATGACTATGATACAAACTGTATAAAAACAAGAAACAGCGAAAATAATTGTATTTTTTAGGTACAAAATAAAGTGATTACTAACACTATTGAACTAGAAATACCATACAACTTGCAATTTTTAATGGTCAAGTACTAAGGAAAAGTAATGTATTGTCTCATAGATAGTTATAAGTTATTATAATCCCCTAAAATAAATTATTGTAAATAATTGATCCAAGCATAATAACACTTATAATGGTATAAACCTGCATTTGTAAAGCACAGTGAAACAGAAAATAATCAAAAGGACAGATGAAAAATATTAAATTTACGATCACACATTACAACATACCAAGATATTCGTGAAAATAAGGGGAAAAGAATAAATTTCTAAAAATTCCTAATTTTTTAAAGTAGGTGGGCTTACATACCGTTGATATCCTAAAATTAGCCTATTGGCTCACATTGTCTAAAAAAGTCACTCTTTGGTTTTCTTTTTATACATTTGCAAATGTTGTTTCATAAAACTATATGTGTATATTGTACTAATAAGTTTTAAAAAAACATATTTAATATGCCACTATTAAAAACCTATCAAATAAATACAGGAATTGCATCTTTCATTTAGACAAAACGGCAATTCATACTATTTTGGAAATTAAATTCTTACCAGAAACATAAAAAAAGATTGAAAAAAAATATTTTAAAATTTAAATTCAAGAAAGGGAGAAGAGTGATGAACGCAGAAACACAGGTATTAGTTGTAGACACAATTATGCCAAGCATGTATCTGAAAAACTACAGAGGATAAAAAGTAAATATACAGCCTACATTGAACTTAACATAGCAACGATTATATTTAAATGAAACCACTGAAGGGTTCTGCCCTAATAGTATATCAACAATGCTCTACTTCACTAATAATACAATACTTATATACACGTACAATAAAACTAACAACTATCTTACTGGTACTAACGTAATCAGTTCTAGAACTTATTTTAACCTGCTGTGCATTGCATAACATGTGAGATCAGTTTAATGACAGTGAAAGGTCCTCAGTTCTAAACAGAATGATACATGCGTTATATAAGTTATATCACACTGACGGAGATATAACACTGTTAATGTCTCGTTCAAAACTGCAGAACTGTCGCAAACACAACAGTGTTGTCTATCAGGGTATTATCATTTTATAATTAACTAAACTAGAATGGGGGCAGTCTGTGTCATAAGAGAATTACACTCCAATGTCAATATAACGAATTAAGATTGCACTTGTTTGAAAATTATTAGTGGCAGGGAAGAGAAGAAGTAAAACATACGTACGATATGAGCTGTTAGTACACAAACACTAATTAAAACAGATTAGCATTAATAAGTTCAACGATTGTCCTATATAAAGTCAAATAATGAGCCAAATTAAACATAGGCACAAAACCAGAAATGGACACAATACGTGCAGTAGACATGTAAAATTTTATGTCAAGAAAAGATCCGTACATGTAATACATGTTACGTTACATGATGATAGCTGGCACTAGTTTGACAGTAAAAAACGAGAAATTCTAGGTAATTCGACTGTTCTGATCATACAGCAATTTTTTCTCTCACTGCAAATCAAAATTCGGGAGAAACATAGAATGATAGAATTTATTATTATTTCTTTAGATATTGAGCAGTTAAAAATCGAAGAAGAATAGTTAATATTAAAGGTAAATTTTGATAATTCACTATAGTTGATTGAGATCATTATTGGAACCCTAAATACCTGTATGCATTATTACATCAAATTACAGGTACAGATTACAAAGAAACCGGGATGAGCAAAAGAGCCTGATCCAGTACTTGTTACTACGTTATTACAGATCTATTAAGACTAAAACATGGTTTTACAACTTAAGTAAAACCAATGAAATGGCAAGGCAAATAATCGCAATAAGGACTAGAAATCTAAAAGCAATAAACAGTTGATTGGAAGTTCAACTGTGCATAAAGAAGCAATAAACAATGAAAATGAATGTATTAGGAATATTTGTATTGCTCAAGAAAAGTAAAAGAGTGACGAACAGAGGAAAATTTTTAGAGTTTAGAATATTGTAATGATTGCATTTAGAAATAGCAAATGATTTAGAATAATATAATATACATAACATTACCATAATTACTAATATAGCTAAATAAAACTACTGGAAATTTCAGGCTTCCTGATGTAACAATATAATATTAATCCTATTCGTAGTCTGCATTACTAAACTTAAAAGTAACCTTACATTATCTACACTAGTAATATACATAGCTGACTGGTAGTAACATAATCACGTCACGTTGTTTACAACATGCAGTGCATCACATAGCTGTTTACATATTTACAATGGCAGCGAAAGACTCACAAATTTGCGTATTCTGAACATAATAGTGGATAAGACCACGAAGCTGTATCACATTTGTATAGATAAGTTATTGTTTTTCATTTGTTCTAAATAGGAAAACTGTTGAGAGCATGCATAGTCTATTAGAATATTATCATTAGTCAATTAACTAGATTATAACGATAAACCTACGCTGTAAAAAATTTAAGGTAAATTTACTCTACATGTGAGGGAAAATTACTCAACACGTGTCAAGGAAAGTTACTCAACTGGTAATGTAATTTTTCACTACATATTGGTGCAAGCCCTCTAGGACAATTTGACATAACGCGCGTGTGAAACTTCCGAGTGGTTTGTGTGGCGAATACAATACCTTGCGGAAATTTCCACACATATTCGGAAATCAGATTTCCCTCTCAAGGTTAGGGAATATTACCATACATATGATGAGTAATATTACTAATTTTTTTACAGTGTATGTCATTAGGGAACTGCAACTTACATGACAGTATTTCGAACTAACATTGCGCTAGATCTGAGTAAAAAAAATTTAACTGACTAGTATAGATGTAAGCTAAGTTTTTGTTGCTGCGAAGAAGGAAATATGTAGAAAAGTTTTTCGAAACCTATGGAAGGGCTAAAATAGCAGAATACGAGATTAATAAAGAAATTAGGAATATGTAAAATACTTGTAGTGTGTTAATAATAGTACCTGAATCCTCAGCGAAGTAGAAAATGAATTGAACGTCCGATGCGTACGGATCAAGTTTGAAAAATACGTCGCCAAAGTTAGACACAAAAACTATTTTAGGAACCTAGAATACTACTTAGAAATGTTTAAGTGTCTCTAAGACTGAAACGTACATTAAATGACTTATAAAATGTTTTGCAGTTACACATAAAAAATTATAAACAATTTATGGAAGACTGTGCAGGGGAATATATTACCACCAAACAGAGAAATACGAACTGGGAAATGAGTTTCTCTAAAGACAGACGAAATACAAGTGTTTTGCTAAATTAAAAAAGAAAAAAACGGGCTGTAAAAACCTGATACTGTATTTTTGTACAAGATATATAAAATATGGAGTAATAAGAAATTATTGTAAGCTAAGTATAAACACATAATTTACTGAGACGATTTGAGTAAATCCTTTATAAACGTATACATTTTAGTTTACTATAGACTCAATAACAAACTAAGGAGGTGCATTAAAATCTATAGTTCTATGGTTAATTGAGATCAAAATACCAATCAAGGCGTAATCGAAAAAAGAATATTTTATAATTTTGTATTGCTACTAGCTGAGAACAATAAAATCAATATGCAACTACAGTAACAAATGGTGGTTTCAATATCTTGGTGAGTATATTTTTCACGAAAAGGAAAGCGTAAAAATGTAAGAAATAACTTTTAACACGTAGAGTAGCAACCACAGTTTACATGTACCAAAGACAATATTATAAAAAACGCGGAAAAAGAAACGTGGTTGGCAACTTCCACTACAGTTTATTGCTGTATTATTACAAAAACACCATGCTTCAACATCAGATTGATGGCGATGAGTGAGGACGAAGACCGGGCAAGTGTAGGCCCTTCTTATGCCCAAGTGATAGATGCACGGCGGAGTTCTCTTAGGCCAGCTTCCAGAAGCTTGTATGGAAGCTCCAGTCTGCTGTGCAACCTACGAACAGATTGCATGTCCCCACTGAGGCACGCAGTAGTGACCTGCGTTGCGGATCTCGAGTAATATTGACATGGAGAAGGGGTTCTGGAGACCTCGAAGGTGGAGACCTACTCGGGTGAAAACTCAGATACATGTTGTTTCGCAGGTACTCAGGGGAAAGGATGGACAGCCCTCGCCCTCAGCAAGGTGGTACTCTGTGATTCAACTCACGGGGCGTTCCGTTGCATGGTGAGATGGTTTTTTACTACTTTCCACCGCGATTGGAAAGAGCGTATCTACTTCTGTCAGTTGCATTCAACTGCTTCTGTCTTGTTATCTGCAGATCTGGATTTGTGGTTTGGTGAGCCCTGCCTTACACTGTCTGGGACACACACGGTGGTGGTGGCCCACCTGTGTGTAAAACGTACTGACTTCTCTACCCCTATCACAATTGTGCAGGTAGGGGTGAGCGCTGATAATTGAGTGCGACCAAAGATCCCGAAAACATGATAATTATGACTGAGAAATGCAACGAAACTAAAAGAAATAAAGGCTTAGTTGATTTTACATGTACAAGTATGTATAAGAAGATAATAACGTAATAGTGTGAAACTGAAGAATAATGGCTTGCAATACCAAGTAAGAGCTATAAATTATGTAAGGAAAAAATACCAGATTTTATTTTGGCTGTAAAATAATTTCTTCACTGTTTTAGGATATCCAACTCGGTAAAATAAATCTTGTTAACCTACAAAATGGATTAATATTTATTCCATACATTAATGAAAAAACAAATTATAAGTAAAGAAATTCAGAACTCAAGAGATAATTCGAAATACTGTCGTGTCATGCTTGGTTTCTAAAACGCTACAGAGGAAGGGAAGGAATGTCATGCTTTATTTTATCTTAACTAAATCTAATAGCAACTATATCTAAAAAAGTACGGAATATTCCTGACATTTTCATACATCAATGTATTTTTACTAATCCTACACTATTTTATACTAATAATTAAAGTTCACTAGCCCTACAACAAATACATTTTTACTGGCAGTACGTGTAATATATATTGAACACGTGTTATAGCATGTCGTTCATTGCATAACAGTTAAATGGGCAGTGGCAGGGTCTGTGTTGTGCTAGTTCTGAACATACAATGACGGAGATCAAGAAGCTACTGTATACAGAGTGAGTCGGGAGGAAAGGTACATGCTTTGAGGGGTGATAGTACTGGTGATTCTGAACAAAATGTTTCTAATAAACATATGCCCTTTTCTTAACCGTTTCAGAGAAACCTAATAAAAACAACAAGGAACGGGATCAGTGAAGGTGACGGTAAATCACGCAACTATTATCTTATGTTGTGTGTAATATTGTACATTTCCACATGATGGTGCTCTAAGCATGGTGTAGTTGTTTACCTCACTCAGTCCTACAGTACTTGCCCTAGTATTGGGAACTACAGTGTTGTTACGTGTACAGTGAATACAGTTCAGTGTAGTCAAAAATGCCACAGGTATTCACACATGCAGAGTATGCTGACATTATTTGTGTACGGTTTCACCGATGGGAATTCCAAAGCCGCTGTTCGTGAGTACGAACGACGATTCCCTAATCGCAGAGTTCCAGATAGCAGGGTGTTTAGCAGGGTATTTGCAGGATTGCGTGACCGTAGTACGCTTCCCAGCGTAAATGTTGTATCCGAACTTCCCGTGCAACAAGCTCTTAACGTAGTTGAGAACATTCTTCAGGTACTAGAACGCAGCCCAACAACTAGCTCGAGACGAATTGCTGCTCAACTTCAGCTCAGATCAACAACACAGCAGCTGTCTATCAGAGCAGCAAAATGCATTGAAGTTGGTGGTGGAGTATTTGAACATGTTTTGTGAGGAAATGTACACAAGTAAACAAAACATACGATAACAGTATCGTGATTTACCGTCGCCTGCACATTTCTCGTTCCTTGTTGTTTTCATTCGGTTTGTCTGAAATGGTTAAGAAATGGGCATATGCTTACTAGAAACATTTTGTTCAGAATCACCAGTACTATCACCCCTCAAAATATGTACCTTTCGTCCCGACTCATCCTGTATAACGATGACGGAGATCCAACAAATTCAACGTGTTGTTCAAAACAGCAGAACTCTCGCGAACACAAACAGTTAACTAGGGTATTTTACTACATACGTACAAACACTATGGCGGAAACCTATGGCACAAGAGACTTACAATTTACTTATGTACGTACATACATTATGGCGGTATACCTATGGCTAGAGACCGGAAAAATTCGCGGGATCACTGACATGTAGGCTAGCCTGCAATAATATTGAACAACTGAATCACACAGCTGATGCTCATTAGCTGCTTGCTGTTAAAGTGATATATGTCTGTATTATTTATATTATTGTAGGCTCAGAGACTACCAGGAGGTGTCAAATAAGTCAGAGGCCAGTTGTGAAAGTGACACGATCTTACAGGTGTTGGAGTTCTAGCATGTGCCCAAACGAAAACGCGAATTTTTCAGGTCTCTACCTATGGCACAAGAGACTTGCAATTAGCTTGTGTACATACATCATGGCGTTAAACCTATGGCCCAAAAGACTCATAATTTACTATGTACATATATACATTATGGCGGTAAACCTATGGCACAAGAGACTTGCAATTAGCTTGTGTACATACATCATGGCGTTAAACCTATGGCCCAAAAGACTCATAATTTACTATGT
>PNEQ01062559.1:0-33279 GCA_003012365.1 Medauroidea extradentata | reverse complement strand
ATATTTCTGACTTATTTTTACTGTGGTAATTATTACTGAACTAAACTTTTGGTATTTTCAGAGTATCGTACATCTCTAAATACTGGCAAGTGTACCAAGAAACTCGTACGTTTAACAGTGCGTCAGTCGTTAAATAACTCGTGAACCAACTGTACGGACGTGTCGTCCGCTAACCATAATTATAGTAATAAACATATAGCGTCGTAGATTGTGTTTGCAACGTCTGTATATTTTAGATATTTGTTAATAAAACTCTCTCATTAAGTGATGGAGTGGGAAAATTTATATGTACATGACAGATAACAAAGATCTATTTCTTATGCAAGATCACAGTGCACGGCGGTCGGCAGCCAATTAACATGTTTGTTTATAATTTGCTTTGTTTATCCTAAAACTCAACTAAGAGTGAACGGAGAATGTTGGACTATATAAACATTATAATATTTATTCATGCTTAGATGAGTAAAAGTATTACACATTTATAATACTTGAATATGTCGCTGAATAATTTTAAAAAAGTCCTATTTACGTAAATACAAATAATTGTACTGTATATCTTACACGAAATGAGGGTATTACTGTGTAATAGATAAAAAACAATGACGTCTTCAAAGAAGAAAAAATGGATTACTGAATGTGTGAAGCTACCGAACGTTTTGGTTTCCAGAACGAAAATCTTGTTTTGGAGACACAGAACAAATAACTGAGCTGTTACTATCTTTATGTCAGCGTCTAGATACGCCAGCCGGCAGTTGGTGAATATGCAATTACAGAAACAAAAATACAAGGAATTTATCAGTTTTTATATGAATTCTCCGCCTCCAGTCAATTTATTCCAACATATTCTATAAGATGTCTTTCAGTGAGGTAAAATATAAGTTATTTTTACAAGTATTTATATTTAAGTTCTTTGTCAATATTCTACCAATATGTTCATTAAATACATTATTTTACTGTCTAGAGCTAGACAGAAGCAAAGTTATAAGTGTGCTAAAGGTAATCCTTTCATGAATATTTAAATCAAAATGCATATACATAAAAAATAATGCATTTGTTCTGAACTGAAACAATGATGAGGTATTACATTAAAAAAAAAAAAAAAAGATTCAGTATTATGCGATAATTGTAAATTTTACTGCAAACATTTTAATTTAAGTGTCGAAGCATACAAAACAAAATGAGTACAGAGATTTTGGTCAGCACTGAACATCGAGGTCTCTATCGCTGGTCAGTAGTGACATGAGGTGAGTTTGGAGCAGCACCGGAATGAAAAGGGGGGGGGGGGAACGGGAGATCCCCCGCCGACCAACGGCACGATCCCCACATGCGAAAATCCGGGGGCCGACGCCGCTGGGAGTCGAACACAGATCGCCTTGGTGGGAGGTGAATGGTCTGACCACTCTGCCACCGCGGCTCCTCCTAGTTGAGAGTGAAATTCGTTGTTTCATAACTATGCACATGCATAACACGAAGCTTTTTAAAATTAAGTTTTGAAAATAACGAAAATAAACCATAATCATAGCAACAAATTTGATACAACATAAGCATTTCATACAGAAATCACATGCGAAGTATCACTAATAATTTTTCCGCTTTTAAGTTATGTTGATAATAACTTTATAAGTAGTTGGAAGATAAACACACGTTTCTATAAAATTCTACAAAATAAAATGTATTCAAAAGGGGTGCATGTAAATTTATTTGGAAGAGATTAAATGGAATAATTTTTTTATTTAATGTACAATTTATCCGAAACGGTATTTATAAAATGGCATTTTGTTGCTAGTTTCGAACAGAATAAAATTTTCCTTGCGGTTAGATGATATTGACTAGTGCCTACAAGAACGCGCAATTAACGTCTTAAGCGCAAAGTGTTATTGTATACATTTCTTACCAGTGGAAGCAAAAGTCTATAAAAATTGTTCAAAAAAACACCTCTTGCTTCAATTGGAAAATTTCAAAACAAAAAAGGTCTGATATATTTTGAACTGCTCATAGCACATGAAATAATTTTTTTCTCTAGTTTGGCAACACAGCGTGGTGCCGCCCTAGTTCCTCCTCTGGAACCCCCTCCCCTCAACCCTGGTGTGGGCGGCGCACCGACACTGCTCGGCCGATGTTCGAGGACAAATAATCCTTCAAGGGATGACCAAGTTCTCTACAGCTAGCCTACGTACCTCCGGTTTGGCTGGTGTGATAAACCTCTGAAGCCAAATATAATCTCAACTTTCTAAGAACATTCGCCAGTTTGACTTCAAAAACGAAACAAGTATCATCGGACACAGACGTTGCTTTTATATGGCTATGCAAGGAGCTAACAAGGGATGTGTTATTATTCTTGAAGATGCCTGGGAAAGATATAAGGAACTCGCCGAGGAATCATCTCTTACTTCAGTAGAAACACAACATTCAAAGAAAAGTTGCAGTTACAAGTAGGTAATTTTTTTTCATTCTTCCAACTCCTTGATCAGCCTCCATCAGAGCGGAAAATTATGTTGATTCCCACAAAGTATCAGCTACCTGTAGTTCTGAAGATGAAAGACCACATCACAGAGGACACTGCATAAATGCTTCGACTTCCAAAATATCAACCTAATGACATGATTGGCATTGGTACATGTAGCACTGACAATTCGTGGGAATTTAACGGAGACTCATGGTCACGATGGTTATCCTGTAAGCGAAGATCAGGCAATATCATGCATTCCAAATAGTTTATACATGATATTGAGAATAATATTTGGTGGACAAGAATCACTAAACTGTATTCGAGACAAAAATAATGAACATATCCAGAGTAGAGTTGTGAACTTAGCACAAGATCTTGTCTATGGTGTTAGTGGGGGCAAAAATGTACTCCTGAAAATGTAACTCTTGCCAGTGTGTTGCATCAAGCAACACAATCAAAGGATCTTCAACAAATTTAGTGTAAAAAACTTTGGTGAGTTGTTGCATGTGCGCCCACTAAGATTTCTGCCAAAAAATTGATGGACGGGGGAAACGAGGGGCGAAATGCCGTAGAGGGTTAGACCTGGCTATAAAAAAAATAGTGGAAAAAGAAACTTTGTTAAGTTCTGCGAAAAAAAAAAAAACTAATTGAGGCTTTCGGGGGTACAAAATAGGGTATGGGACAAAACGGGCGCTCAAAAATGTTTATAGGATTTGAATTGTATGTCGGGCATCTAGCAATATATAAAATGAATTAATCTTTGATGGGTTCGTATACAATTAATCCACTTGCGATAATCGTTGTTGACTTACGCACCCGCAAAGGTAAAAAAAAAAAAACTATCGGGAAAAAAGGGGGGCAAACTTGTCAAATGGAAACCACAGAGTAGCAAAAAAATTAGTGCAAAAAACTTTGAGTTGTGCATTCGCCCTTGAAGTCTTGTACAGAAAAAGAAAAATATGTTTGTAAAGGGTGGGAGGGAGGCAAAATGGTGTAAAGAGGCAGAACAGGGTACCCAAAACATTTATTGAAAATTTTTTTTTGTTTCGAAAATGGTCATTAATGATCCCTGAATCCTTGTGACGGTTCGTTACAATCGAGGACCGATTTGTTTAGTGTTTCGCGTCTGCCTGAGGCATTGGTTGTGTCTGTGGTATCACTGTTTTACGAGGCGTTAAACCCTACCTTTCGTTTTGTATATACAGTAAAGGCAATATCTTTTCTCCGACAATCGTCTGAGTGATAAGCTGCCCAGTATAGTTAAAGTGCATTTTTATTCTAGAAATAAATTTTCATTTTCTCATCCGAGTTGTACAATTTTTGTATCCCACGCCATGTTGTTCATATTAAATACTTTTCAATTTCATGGTCTTTGTTGTCAGTAGGAAGAATCATGTGAGCTAGTTAGAATTTTCTGCGTTGGAAAAACTTGCCTTTTAAAATGTGGGCGTTGTTAAGTACAGGAAAATCGGGGTAGAAAATGATGGTCGACGAGAACAGTGCTGTAGACAAAGAAAAGCATGGTACGAGGCAGGATAAGCGGTATAACGGTGCAGACGCACTTCATAAATCCCCGCACGTACCATCTGGCGTCACTCTTCATATGGCGAGCGCGCGAGTCAGTTAAACTGGCCGTGGAGACATGCTGCTATGTTCTCTTGTCTGAACGACCCTCGTCCATTATTCTTCCACGCTAGTGAGTCTCTAACACTGCCCTTCTTCACCTCCCAGTCTCATTAAACCCCTTTCCCTCTCCTTAAGTCTCTCTCTCTCTCTGCTTAAAGCTGCTGTTTTACTAAAACCACATCTCGCGCATTATTGTTAAGAGTTGGTAAAATAATGTTGTTTAAAACTAAAGTACTTATTTTTAAGGGCCGATTGCACGGTCATATTGAGTAGAATTCAAGGCCTCTCTGAGTGAAATGTGAGAAATTTTCATTGCAAAGACGAATAGTGAGTGAAAAATCAAGGAAGAACTGAGGAAATCTTAAGATGTCATCAGACCTTCCTTAAGATTTTCTCAAGCTGCAAATTAATTATGGCGACCATAAATAGAGGTTAGAATGCCTGATGGGGGATAATTTACATTATTATTTTGAAGTTATTGGTACTATTTCAGAGAAGGAACTTAACCATGGTGAAAAGGAAAGACTGCACTGGGATGTAAAACATAATTTATGTTTGTTGTACATTTGCACATGAAAGCGGCACTTTTGTTTTCAAACAAAATGGTTAAGATAACATTTTATAAACAAAATCAACGGCGTATTTTAATCATTTTTATCTTGCATTTTTTCAGTATGCGAAACAATAAATATAAATTATTAAATCACCTTCCTTTAAATTTTGTGCAATATAAATGTAAAATAATATAATTTAGCGACATTCGCAAGTAAATACATGAAGATAAATTATTTTTTCGTGGATATTGTGCACTTAACCTCAATTGAGATATCTCAATTTCCTTCTATGCAGTGCAGACGTAAAATTCTTAGATTTTACTCAAGTTCTCCATAGTTCCACTTTCACCTCAATATTTTCCTCACATGACTCTGCAACGACCCTTAATAATTACAAGCACTGTTGTAACTGTGGGACTTGGGTCAGTGATAGTACGAACTCTTGCTGTATGTCCATTATTCCCGAGCTATCCTCCTAGATAGCACAATTTTTAGGGAAAAGAATTTTGCTCGGGTTAATCCTTAAATAAGTATTCGCGTATGTTCTATTTTCTCAGGAAAAAATTTAGATATCAGAACAAACTTTTACAGGGAATGTACCAACTGCGTAGCCGTGTTTGTATGATTTAAAAGTTCCGTTGTTAAAGTTGGCGAGTGAACCAATTCGACAAAGAACAAATTTGTATCAATTGTGTGTCCATTTCCTAAGAAAGAATTGTGGAAATAAGGTCTTAACTAGATATGTAAACAAAAAATTAGGTAGCTTGTTTGATATAATAGTGTTCGTGCCTAAATTTTTGAACTAAATTATTAGGATACAATGATTTGCTACTTAAGAGAAATAAACTGTTAAAAAAACTATGAGGCCTTCCGTTAGTACAGTGCAACTATTTTAGCAAATATAAAACTGTTGTGATGAAAGAAAAATGTTCTAAGTTTTTATTTATTACTACATGTCCACGAGCATAAAAATTGCTTGCATTACTTATTTATAAAAAAAGTTAAATACCTATGTGATACGATAGTTGCGGGAAGGTTGGCATTTAAGTTGCAATTATAGTTCTTCTGTATGTTGTATAAAACTGCTAAAATTTAGAAAATCGTTCACATGTTTAGTTTCAGGAAATGTAATAAAATTACATTTAGCATATATTGCAATGAACAAGGAAGTTTTTATAGGTGGCGTAATAGTTAGCTGCAGGTAAACAATCTACAAGAATGTAGGAGTACAGACATCAGTCATCACGATGTACACAGCGTGCATTTTGTGTTAAAATTAGTTTGTTCTGAAGGCGACTTAAATATTATTTTGTGTGAAATTGTGAACTAATGTTTTAATTACAAGGAATAGAGGCGAACTGTCGTCATCGCCAGCAAGATTATATGAGCGTAGCAAATTGTTTATAGTTTTTCCCTACTCGCCTTATTATAACGTAACAATTTCTGTGTTAACCCATAGCACACTTTATGTACTAGACTGTGAAGATCGAAAGTCTCTGGAATAAATAGACAAGTTTGGTTAATCCGGTTGGCGGTGGATTTTTGTAAAAACGTGTACTTGCAACTGATGCCTGAATGTCGTAAAGGAAATGTAGATGTTGCATGACCAGTTATCACACTTAAAAAAAATTAGGAGACTCTATATTCAAATACTAACTCTGCAGTAGAAAAGAAAATACATTTTTTAATGCTTCTTAAGTATATGTAACATTGATGTCCATTCAAAATAATAATTTAAATTTAGTAGATTATAAGTTTTTATTTAACACTTCTGAAGAAAATGGAAGGTATATTGTTCATTAATTTCATCATCAGACGTTTCGATTTTGTTAAATTTAATCGCAGAATAATTTCATTACTTATTACCATACTCAAGAAACTATATGTCAACAATCTAAACAAGAAGTAGCCATCATAACTGATAGGCCTAGTTTCCTCGATGTGGTGCAATTTAACACTGAAAGGAATGAAAGTTAATAATATTGATTTAAACATATGATACACGAAATATACTAAAGATAAGTCAGCTTACTAAGTAATATGCACGTACCCGTGTTAATAAAATAGAGGAAAAATTTTTCTGAGAGGTTTTTTTATCGTAAAGATAAAAAATCTATGCAATGTTTAAGACATTACAAAATAATGAACGACAAATGCAATAGCCAAGTCAGCTTTGTACTTAATTTAAGTACAAAGTTTGATAACATTTCTGAAATTATTTCATCAGATAAGTCATATTGTACAAACATTATTAAAATAGCTACCTTTGTTAAATTATGAACACAGTATGAATGAAATACACAAAAATAGATTCAACTTTATTTGCAGTATATGTGTACAGAGTTTGATAAAATAAAAAAAATTAAGCTATGTTTTACTATACAATAAATACGAAAATGGTCGATATGTTTAATATTATCACGGGGTGAACGAAATATGCAAAAGTTAAGTCAGTTTTGTATAGAGAATATGTGTACCAGGTTTAATCAAATTTAAAAAAAAAAAAAATATTTCCTATGATATGTCTGACTACACTAAAAATGTAAAATTGGCCACCATCTTGAAAATATGAACATACGATGAGAAGAATAAACAAATGTGAAGTCTGCTATGTATACATTATATGTGTACCAAGTTTTATGACATATTGAACATTAGTTCCTAAGAAACGACATAATATGTTTAAAAATCTAAAATAAAAACAATTTAAAAAATATGAGCATAGGGTGAACGAAATACACAAAAGTTTGGTGAAATTCTGAAAAATATTTCCTAAGATTTGTAAAACTATGCTTAAACTATGAAAAGAGCCACCATAAAAAAATATATGAACACAAAATGAATGATATACACTACAGGAAAGTCAGCCTTGCATGTAGTATGTGTGTACTAAGTTTGGTGAAATTATGAAAAATATTTCGTAAGTCATGTAATGCTGTGCGATGAATATTAAATGCACCATTTTGAAAAAAATTAACACAGGATAAACAAAATGCACTAATATAAAGTTAGCCTCACATGTGGTATATGTGTACCAAGTTTGGTGAAATTTTGAAAAATATATCCTTTTTAATGTATTAAAAATGTTTAAATGGCCGCCATTTTGAAAAATGAGCACAGGATAAATTAAATACACTAGAGTCAAGTCAGATTTGTATGTAGTATGTGTGTACCAAGTTTTGTGAAATTTTAAAAAATATTTCCTAAAATATGCATTAACTTACCATGCTAAAGATATGAAAACGGTCGCCATTTTTAAACTATGAACACAAAATATGCGAAATTCACCAAAGTCTGGTCAGCTTTGTGTGTAGTATATGTGTACCAAATTTGATGAAATTCCAATTTACAGTTCGTTAGATATCAGCTAGATAGAAAAGTGTATCAATGGCTGCCATGTTGAAAATTTGCATAGGACATAAACGAATAATATAAAGGTCAAGTCGTTAATTGACTGACACTATCCACATGGATCTTTTCATGTTTCATCTTGAATTTTAGTGTCGAAGAAATAAGTGAAGTTAACATTTTTTCCGTACAGTTACTACGTTATGTTGACGCGAATCTCCATTTGGCCGGATTAGTTCTTTATTCAAGTCGTTCGGCATCTTGACAAAATGTTTAGGCCACTGGGTGGTTGGCTATTTATTATGTGTTTTTGCCATAAATTGTTGTCGGTCATTATTTTATAAGTTTGCGGCGAAGTTACATACATAGTCACGGACCTATACAATTAATTTGCCTTTTGTATGCTTCTTTTTTAAAAAATATTATATATTATCATTGTGTTAATTTGCACACGAATGAATGATTGATGGTATATTTAAAGATTGGCTTCGACCTATCAAGGATCTCCATCTTCAGCAAAATGTCGCATGTGTACGACAGTGTTGTCTTTGAGTAGTATAAGGAAGACTGCAGTGAGAAGTCATATGAATGGAAAAAAAGCACCAGAAAGCAATTGCAGCTCTTTCTGAAAGTATTTTTTTTTTTTCAGTTTGCTTCCTGATACTAAAAAACCTTCAATATCAGCTGAATTAAAACTGTAAACAGGTTAGTACATAAACGACCTGTAACTGAAACAGCCAAAAAAGCATGTAACTTAATTTTTTTTCAAAGTGACAAAGTAACTCGTGCAGAAATAGTTTGGTGTGCATCGACTGTATGTCGGACAGTGTTGATACAAATGCCTCATTGTATAAAATAGTGTTTCCTGTATCCAAAATTGTTCAGAAAGTGCAGTTGCATAGAATCAAAATGTATGTTACAATGTATTGTTTAGCACCACATTTTCATCATGATCTTCTAAAAATGTGTACCATTGCTTCACATGTTGTGGGGTTTGACGAATCCCAGAACATGGTAGTCCAAAAAGGTTAAATGGATGTTGTGGTTAGACATTGGGATGATAGTAATAATTGTGTGATTACGAGATGTTTCTCCTCTGCATTTCTGGACCACAGTACTTCTGCAGATCTGCGTAATGCGCTGACATTAGCTGTGAAAGAAATGGGCAAGACTAAAATTGTTCAATTTTCTATGGATGGTCCTAATGTCAATGCTAAATTCTTGAGAGATCTTTGCGACATGCTTGCGAGGGGTGCTGAGGAAGCTTCATTTTCGGGCATTGGTACGTGTGGTTTACATACCCTTCTGGGAGCATTTAAAATTGCTATGAAATGTGCAGGGGGGAAAGTAGTGAAATTTTTAGAGCATTATTTTATATATTCAAAAATATCACGTTGTCAGGTTCAACATAATTTCCTTTAAAGTTTTGTCTAGCACAACTGGTATAAAATGTGAAAGTTGCTGAAAGGACTATGACAATTTAACCTTTTTTTTTTTTTTCAGAAATATGTAAAGGAAATCTTACAAAAGTTTTTTTTTTTATTTTATGAACCAGTGAATGATAAGCTTTTGTTTCGTAAACTAGCATTTCCCATGCTCTTGCTGCGACCATTGAGCCATTCCTAGCTGATTTCCAGTCAAATGTACCCATGACACCATTCCGTTTTGAATCTCTAAATTCATTGATTCTAAACATCATTTCCCAAGTTCGTTAAAATAAGATCTGCTTTGTTCTTCAATGGAAGCTACTTCTGTTGATTTGTTAGATGTTTGATATGACAGTTATTTTGAATACTAATAATTTTGACCAAGCCATGTCATTGGGAATTCCCTACAAAAAGTTGAGAATACTTCTGAACTAGAAATTTTGTAGTTCATGATTGTATAATAATTTTCCCAGAAATTCTATGAAAAAATATTAGACCATTCACCTCTGAAATATCCATTAACTGAGGGAATTTCATGCATAGGCTCTGCTGTTGTAACGAAGCCAGTTGTTTGAAACAAATACTTAAAAAATACTTTAACATTCTTGTCGAAAACTATTTGGTGTCTGGTTTGGAGGCTGACAAAATTCACTCTCACTTTAAGTAACTTTGTAAAAGGGATGATGTTTAAAACACTAAAAATAATTTTTGTATGAGAAAGGAACGACTTGACTGTTTTAAATGAAACATTTGTCTTTTAAGCAATATTCTGTGGAGCTTGTTTCTTTTATAAAAATATTTTAGTACTCTCTCATGACAATGCTAATGTGGATCGAGGTTTTGCCATTAACCTTGAGTGTATACTTGAAACCCTCAAAGGAAGAATCATTGATTGTTCAGAAGCAAGTGTACGATGGTATTGTTACAGTTGGTAGATAACCATTTTTTTCAGCGAAATTTCAAAGGAATTAATTGGTGCATTAGGTTACTGCCATGCTAGGTATAAGAAGGCAATGAATCAACAAAGATTGACCAACAAAACAAAGACAGAAGAGGACATGATAAAGAATAGAGCTGCAGTTCTTGCGAGGGAACTAACTGCCAAGAAGCAAAAACTTATTGAAGATGCTAGGAAGGAAGTTGAGTTGATAGATGGGATCATGTCTCTAACAAAGTGTATAGTCATCGTCAACAGAAACCGCGTAGTAAGTTGTAACTTGTAACTATTCTAGCAAAAATGCAACATATGTAGGTTAAGTGGACCAATTCTATTGTTAAAATTCCAGTGTTAATGTGTTAATCGCAAAGTGCATGGCATAGGTAAAGAGTGCCTCGGTGTTAAGACTATAAAAATATTCATTAAAGACTTCTTCGTTTCTTCCAAAGACAAATTCAGGATACATTATAACAAGAGTATTTTGGTTAATATCTATGTACTGTAACATTGTGGTTATGTACAGTGTTACATAATATGTGCTCACATTATCACAATATCGTAATCAGGAAAAAATAAAAGTATCAATCAGGGAAATTAAGAAAAAATCAGGAAAATATTTTGGTCATTTTGCATGGCCACCCTGAATGACTGTTATCTATTACCATTGTGAGTAATGTTCATTTGGCCATAATATTTGACAGTGAGGTACTTATTGAGACACTACTTAATCTATGTTGGATAACCTCTAAGGTAGCAGTAGTTCCTTTATGCTGATTCTAAGACAAATTCATTTTTGAGGCACAAGAACGAGTTTACTATTTTTAAAAATTAATGCATGTTTTTCTTTATTAATACAAGTAATAACTAGAGAGAGAAAAATGGAACCAACAGAAAAAATATTACTAGAACATGTTCTCTTTACAAAATTGTTAAATCACATCCTGAATTTAAAAAAATGAAAACAATTAATATGGTACAGCCTATTTATGTTTTCCCTGTAAAAATATTAAAATTGCTAAAATGTTGGGAAAAAATACTTTGTGTATTATGTGGTAAAAATATTACAAAAGGTGCTATGAAATTTCATTTAAAATAAAAAAACTTCTCCTATTAATCAATTGGAAGTTACTACTAGAAAATGTTCCATTTGTAAAATTGTTAAGAATCATTCTGAGTTTTCGAAAAATAAAAATATGAAATATGGTGCAAGAAAAATTAGTAATATTAAGATGTTGGAAAAAATACCATGTTCTTTATGTAATAAATATATTTCAAAAGCTGCTATGAACAATAATTTAGAGTTATCTTTTCATTAAGATTTAAAAGAAAGCTAACATAATGTTAATAACTAACTTTGTATTTTTATTTTTAAATTTCTAATAAATTTTTTCTTTATAAATAAAGACAAAAATGGAGAACGAACGTGCAATTGCATCAAGGCGAAGAAATAGAAATGTTTATTCTGAAAATGCTTGGAATATATTTAAATTTTCAAATAATATTTTCGCAAAGGAAAAAATAAGATTTAAAATTGGCAGACATTATTACTAACCGACCTTATTTCTTAGTCAAATAAGAAGTATAGAACATAAAAAAGGTTGTGAATATATGGATGGGACTTTTAAAGGTTATAATGAACCTTTTTTTAAAGTACAAATAGAAAATAAATGGTCAGAAAATTTTGAAAATGAACCACAGTCTTTACTAAATGTAGTTGCAATAGAAATAGTAAACTATGAAACACAAGGTTATGATGTAAAAATAAATGTTTTACCGGAAATGTTACATAAACATATTCAGTATAATTATTATGAAATTTTTAAATGCATTATTTTAGAAAGAATAAAACCTTAGAAAATTATAAAAACTATTTTTCAATAAATTTAAATGTCCAGTGACTACTTCTGTTGTGAAATTATATTTCAGACTCGTGAATATTTTCGTAAGGATTTAAAAGATTAACTCCGTGAAATTAATCCAAGTCAAATAATTCAAATTTTTGCATCTTACCGAATTTTTAACATCATTTCTCTTTTATCAACAGCTATTGTGATATTAACATAAACTTTATCTCTGCATACAAAACAGTTAACAAACCACTTGTTCCATTAAATAAATAAGAAATAATAAAATTTCATTAATTTTTTTCTGAGTGCAACACAATCTAATTAAAAGTTTATTTACACATTTCCAAACTCTTTGTATTAATTTTGAAGATTCTTTTTCTGAATCTTTCATTTCACTTTCTATAGAAATATTATCGCATCCTACAGATGCTTGATTTGACAAAGTCAAATTATCCATATTTATTTACTAAAAAATATATAACATAATTATGGTTTAGTTTTTAATTTTGCAGTTATTTCAGAAAATTCAAAGTCAATTAATTTTTCATTATCATTTCTTATTTCTATAACAATATTTTTATGTTTGTGTTTGTTGAAAAAAAAATGGGTAATGGGGTTCATAAAATATTGTTTCCCTAAATGAAACATTTGGTTTAAATGAAGCAATTGTACTAGTTTCTTTGTGATTGTAGTCGTCATGCCTTAACATCATACCATCTGCTTAGTTACAGTGAATATTGATTGTTTCAAATGGAGTAATTTTAGGTATTGCATCAGCATAATGAACTTTTTTTCCCATAACTTTCGAGAAGCCTAATATTTCTCCAATCGAATCAGATTTATCAAACAGAAGATCAAAAACACATTTTACTTTCACTCTTCCTGTATTTTATTTAATTCAATAGATGTTTTTTTTCTCACCAGCAAATATCTTGTTAAATTGAGAAATGGATTTTATGACTTTTTCAAGATCTTCCACATTATATTGTCCAATTGGAATTTCTATCATTTTTTCCTCCCCATCTAAAAAATATAACTTCTTATTTTCCTGTGTAATATTCTGCGTTAAATGTGTTGTATAAAATTGAATTAAAGCTAAAGAATGTTCCTGAACTTCTAAAGAATAATGAAGTTTTTGTCTTAATATAGATTTATTATTCATTAACTCAAATACACTACACAATTTAGTATAAAAATTTATATTATAAATAATATGAATTCAAAATCTAAAAAGATATATTGGAATATAAAAATAAGAATTCCAGAGAAAATTATTTCAACAAAAATGAATGGAGAATTATTGCCAGATAATATTAGATGTTTGAATGTTTGTCCAAGTAATTGTGGAAGAACAAGACTTATGATTGATAACTTAATTCATTCACCATGATGGTTAAATTTTGGAACTCTTTATGTTTGTTCAAGAAGTGTAAATCAACCAAAATATATTAAAGAAGATACTAATGCAGCGTTAAAAATAATTAAAAACCAGTAGCATATTTTTCCCTTCGAACGGATAAGTGGTTGTCGTTGATGAATTGTGTGCAGATTCAGTTGTTTTTTATGCTGTTATTCTGTTTAATAAAGATATGATAAGAGATTATTTTACTAGAGGAAGACATAAAAGTATTGATTGTTTTTGTTTAGCTCAAACTTACTCCAAAGTACCGAAACAATTAATAAGAGATAACACCAACTTTATCTGTATATTTCGACAGGATGACACAAATCTTGCAAATTCCTAGTGATTTGGTTGGTGGTGATTTATCATTTGAAAAATTTAGAGATGAATGTTCAAAATGTTGGGATCAATATTATGGTACATGTAAATTGTACATGTAAATTAAGAGATGGTAAATATTGCAATAAAATTAAAGATATTAAAAGTCTGAATATATTTGTAAGCCATATTAATATTGATAAACATGAATGTTCCATCTGCAGTAATAAATTTCTTTGAAATTTTGGGAAATAGCTTCATTAACAGGTAATGGTATAAACAAATCACTTTTTTTCATATTTTAGAAGTCCAGTTTTAGGATAAATAGTTTTACGATGTAATTCAGTGATTTGTATGTAATAATTTGGTTTCGTTTATTATTTCATTTACAGTTCCATCGATCATAAAAACAAATTTAGTCTGATTATTTCCCAAGTAAACTATTTTATTTTTACACTATATTTTCCAACTAAAAGAATCGTGTTAATTCTATTATTTTGATAATATTCTAAATTAACAGCATCATTTGGTGCAATTGGATTAGATACATTTCTTAACCTTTGATCATCAAAATCTATGTTATCTTGTCCTAAGTATGGAAGGAAAACTTTATCCAACGATATTGTATTTCTAGTTAAAGTTGTTACAAATTAATTGAACTGAGGGAGTGTTACAGTATTATCAATTTTAGGAATGTTATAGTATTTGGTTTCTAATTCATTAATATTTTCTCTATAGCCCAAAATTTTGTTATTGTATTTCCAATGATATCCATTATTTAATATATAATAATTTTATTAAAAAATATGTATACGTTAAAATCATGTCAATGATAAATAAAACTGTAATCACCATAATCAAGCATATCAACATCAGGTGTATTATTTTGTAATTTAGTATTAACTTATTCTTCTATTTTAAAGTTAATTGATTGACTCAAATATAGTTGTTTATTAGTTATTTTTTTAAGTAAAGTAATCCTTAGTTTCTACCATTTTCAAGTCGATTAGTTTTCACAGTAAATTATAAGTGATCTTTGAAAGAACTATGCAATTGGATTGCATGACTGGACTCATTTTCTTGGACGTACTCCATCGCAAATTGAACGACTGTCAAAGAAAACTAAACAAATAAAAGATAACCATAATATAAGCAGAGTATGCTTAGTCAGCAAGATACGTACACAACAAGAAATTCCAAAATGGAATCGGGTCAAATAGAAACAAGGAACAAACAGATAATAAATGAAAATAATAACAAATAAAATAAAAAACCAAGTAACATGCGACACAACGATGAGATGAAACAAAAACACAGCAGATATCAGACACAAACAGAAAAATAACAAAAAGACACATCAAATAGACGAGACAAAACGCAACAGATAACAGACATATACAGAAAAGACAAACGACACAATGAAGAGACGAAACAAAACACAGTAGTTTTCCAGACAGACTGTGTTACGACGTTTCGGGAACAGACTCCAGTTCCCGAAACGTCGTAACACTAAGTGACCTGTTGTCATCTCCAGGACTCCCTGCAAATAAAGGTCAATGATAGATCCTCCTGTGATCGCCGTGGCACCTTAAGTACCTGTGGTAAAAGAGAGGACGACGATACCGAGAAGGCTGCCTTCTCTGATGAATAAGGCGAGAGAGAGGACTGACGACGACGGCGATGAGGAGAAGGAGATTGCTAGTTCATCATGCCTAATCTCAGAATGATTCTAGCATCAAGAGATGGATTGGTCTACATTTGGATGTATGGAGGATCCTCAACACAGCAAAGGTACATACCCTTCATTCTGTTGAAGGTTCAGCCTGAGAGAGAAATCATGTCCAGTGAGCTATATTACAGCATCATGGTTGGAGCCTCAGCTTGTCAAATATTGTTGGTCTTGTCACCACTTATAATTCGCATCTAAATGTGCTTCTCATGTCTAGCCTCTGAGGAGGAGGTAACAAGTTTTGAAGTGTGAGCATGTATAAACTGAAGAGACAGATGTGTATGCAGTTGTGGGGCTGATGTGTAGCTATGTGCGGAGCTGCGTGCATATAGTGATATGTTTACAGGGGTGTAGAGTTTTATGTAGAGGGCCAGGGACATTTCCAGTGCCTTCAGTGTATGTGCTTCTGGTGGTTGGAAGATATGGATGGGAAGATGATAATGATGATTGTGTCTGCAGTACAAATAGTGGTGTCTGTGTAAATGCCTGCATTGTTATGTGTGGAGGGTACGATGCTTGTGCCATACCTACGGCGCTATGCGCGGTGCCACCAGTGCCATTTGCAGTACTATGTGTAGTGCCTCCAGTGCCATTTGCAGTGCAGATTGCCGAGACTTGTGCGGAGCATGCGGAGAGAGTGTGGAGTCATGTACAGCATAAGTAAATGGGTTCTGAGACATTTGTGGAGCATGCATAGACTTGTGCGGAGAAAATTGCGGAGCGTGCACTTTTCTGCAGGTTTTACATTGCTTGTATTTTGAGTGTTTGTGTCTGTAGTTTATTTTGTGGTATATGTGTTTCTCTTGATTATAATGGTAAACTGTTTTGAAATGATCAATTTTTGTATTATGGCTTGTGCTTCGTGGCGGAATTTTTGTCTGAGATATGAAATTACTTAGGGGTTTCATTAGTGTATGTAAGTTTTGTTTTGGTGATGTATGATATGTATGTAGTTTTAATGTTTATTTTTATCTGCTTCTATTCTTTGTCTTTGTGTTCTTATGGTAAATATAATGGGAGGTATGTATGTTTATACTAGGAGTACTGATGTGATGAATAATGATGGTTTATATAGCTGTTTCAGTGGTAGGGAGTAGTTAGCTCAGTTGTTAGATGACAATTTTGTTGGTATATTTATGTAAACTATAGCTGTAGAAGTTGACTGCTGGCTAGCTCTTGTGGATATTAGATGTTATTTTACCTCCTTGAACTGTCTGGTAAGATTTCGGTAATGAAAGTACAATATATGGGTTTGTTGGTATGTTTCATGGTATTGAGTGTTTGAACTGTATGAGTGCTAGATTTAGGTTGGTGAATACTTGCATTAGATTGTACAATATGGCTGAATGTAGCATAATTAATGTTAATACTAGGGTCTTTATGGTGGAAAGGTTTGGTTTCTGAGATCAAGTCATGTGTGTTAAAGGGGAAGTGATCGGAGAAGTTGAGTTGTGTTATGAATAATGTCAGATATATGATAGATTCAGTGGTATTTTGGTTTGATAATACATATTTTAATGAATTTTAGTTTATTATTACAAATTACAGTCTAGTAATGAGGTAGTAAAATTTTTTGTGGGAAGGTGAGAACACTGATATTTAACTTCCTGCTATATGTTAATTTCTAAACACAGTGCGGGGTGAACTACATCGTGTCAAATTAAGTCATGCTTGATAGTTTGCCTCAGGTAATGGTAGGCTATAACTGGTTGGTTCAATTCGGGCCCTCTAACTTGTAAGTTAATGTAAAATAAATGGATGCAATGAATACTTTAGTCACAGTATAACAAATAATATAAATCCTACTACACGAGGTAATAAAACTAACAGTCATTGTAAAAGTCTGATGTGAGTGGAATGGATTTGCATATTATTTTATATTCAATGTAGGATACCTAAAATGTGTAAGTCGTACATGAGTAAAATGAATGAAACATAGTTTCCACACAACAAATAAAAAATTAAGAATAACATTGTATGGCCCGCAAGAAGGGCGGAGCATGCAGAAATTGTGGATGTATAGTGTGAGTCATGCATAGAGGGTGGAGCTATGTGCGGAGCGTGATGAGAATGTCAAGCTGAGAGTGTGGCAAACATGCTACTGGTAAGTACTTATAGCTTCAGCTGGATTCAAAATGCTAAGTTGCTCCTCAGTCTTTGAAGAGTACACATCGGCTGAGCAGCTTGTGTGCACAACTAATTGTGTTTTGAGAGTTATAGTTGATTACTGTTTTGTGTATTTTGTAGTTTTTGAGCTATTAAATCCAGTACTTAATTTAACTCTTTTATTTTTAATTATAAGACCTCTATCCCAAAAGAACTCATGGGAATTGCCCACTTGAAATGTTTTGCTCAAACTTGTAACACTGGTGTCAGAAGTGGGATAGAGGAATAAAGTAAATTCAATAATTTTTGTTTTAAATTTAAATCATTGCACACAATTATTATTTAATTAAATTGAGCCACTTTATAAATTTTGTGTTTAAATAGTAATTGTAAATGTGAATGTTTACTAGAAGCATGTCAGAAGAAATAGAAGCACTACAGGCCCTCGATGAGGGAATGAGTGGCCAATTAAGTGACCAAATAAAATCAGTAAATACAAATGTTCACAATGTAAATGAAAATTTTGATAAGAAAATTGATAGTGTAAATGAAAATATTGATAAGAAGATTAGTATAAATGAAAATGTTGATAAGAAAATAGATAGTGTAAAAGATTGTGTAAAAAACATAAATAGTGTAAAAGGAATGATGTACCAGGAATAAGATGCTGTAAACGAGAAGGTAGGCAGCATAAGGGAAGAGATGGACTATGTGAAAAATAGCATGCAGCAACAAATGTATGAGCTGAGGAAGTGGTGTCAAGAACTTCTCCATGATAAAGGTGGTCATCTTGTTACCAGAGAAGAAAAGGTAATTGCTGAATCAATACCTGAAGTCAGTAAAGAGAAGACCACGAGGTTTGAACCAAGCCATAGTGTGATTCCCAACCAGGCAGAAATTGGGCTGCAACATGTTTCTGTATCTAGTGTGCCTGCACCGAACATTGGAAAAGGGATTTCTGTTAAACCTGCTCCTTACGATGGCCAGACTCCATGGTGAGAGTACCAAAACCAGATTGAGATTGTGGCAACCATAAATGATTGGTCTGACCAGCAACATGCCTACTACCTTGCAGCTGTGCTGAGGTGACCTGCCATCAGTATACTCCAGTCGCTTCCAGAACAACAACACCTAGAATACTAGACATTAGTTATTGCCCTGGAGCTGCACTTCGGAGACAAGTACTTACGACATGCGCACCATGCCCAACTAAGATGCCGGACCAGAGACCAGGAGAGCCACTTCAAGAATTGTGGCAAGACATTGTGCGACTCGCTCATTTGTCGCTCGAGGGATGTCCAGAGCAGGCACGAGATATAATAGTAGTTGGCTTCTTTGTCGATGCCATTGCTGGTATGGAGGTGCGCCAAGCATTGTGCCTGGCTGCTCCAAGGACTATGCATGATACCCTGGCCAGAGCACTGAGGTCGAATCTGCAAGAGGGCCATCAACTCGGCGCGCTGTGCGGGCAGTGGCTCTGTCGGGCGACGAGAGAGACAACAGCCTAGAGAACATCATGAAAATAATGGAAACCACAATAAATGCAATTAAGAACAAATTCACTCCGATTACATCCCGCCCTCGTCAACAGGGGCGACCAAGCTGTTGGGAATGTGGAGAATCCGGACACCTCAGAGCCCAGTGTCCACGATGGTTACAGAACAGAAGACAAGAGCATTATGAGGCTGCCCGATTCGGCCAGCCTTCGGGAAACATGTAAGCACCGGTTTTAAGGGCGAAGGTCGGTCGCTGCGGGAGATAAGGCGCCAGTATTTATTCAGGTTCGCTCAGTAAAGCGAGAGTTTGATGCAATCCAAATAGAGGGCAGTCTGAATAATGTTTACTGCAACGTGGTTGTAGACACTGGAGCAATCATTACTGTTGTCAGACCGGACATCTCGGGGTCTTATCCCCAGCAATCATGAGGCCATAATTACAGACAAAGCTTTCTGACGACAGTGACAGGCGAGATTACACCATTGAAGGGGAAGAAAAAGATACACTTGAAGTTGGGTGACCTCTGCATTGATCACGAAGTGTACATAGAATATGAATATTTATTGGGCCTGGATGTGTAGCGCAAGTTAGAGTGCTGTATAGATATTCGGTCGGGAGTATTAGGACTGGTAACAGAGAACTGGTAATGATGCCACGAAACGAACTATCCTCGCCAACCAGCTGTCAAGTGGTCTGTTGCGAGACAACTGTTTTGCCAGCATACAGCGAAATTGTCATCCCTGCACTGTGTCGAGGCAATTTTGTGCGGTGTATAGCTCTGGTCGAACATATGAGAAGAGGAAGCAGTTTACCTGATGAGGTGGTGGTGGTAACAAGAACCTTGGTTTCGCCGAGTTCTGGAAATTTACCTGTTCGAATGGTCAACTTGACGAACAGGGCAATCCAGGTTGAGGAGGGGGCCATAATAGGTGTGTGCGAACAAGTCTCTCAAATAACTAAAACCGACAAAGAAGCCATCAAGTCAGGCGACCTTAATGGGACTATGCCAGAACCTCTCAAGGAACTTCTGACTAGAACTGGAGAAAATCTGAACTGGAGACAAGAAAAGGCCATGGCAGAATTTATGAAGAAAAACAAGAAAACCTTTTCATGTGGGCCACTTGGCCTTGGCAGAAATTCCGCTGCACAACACCACATTGATACATGAGAAGCTAGGTCAATCAAGCAACCCCCAAGACGACTGCCTCTGGCTACACAAGATACTGTGGATGGCATCTTGAAAGAAATGAAGGACTTGTATGTGATCGAGCCGTCAGTCAGCCCTTGGTCATCACCTGTTGTGCTAGTTAAGAAGAAAGATGGGTCCACAAGATTTTGCGTGGATTACCGCCGGCTGAATGATGTGACCAAAAAGTACTGCTACCCTCCTCCCCCTGGATTGATGACATCCTGTACAACTTGACAGGGTCACAATGGTTCTCTACACTTGACATGAAGAGTGGCTACTGGCAATGTGAGGTGGTGCAAGAGGACATGGAGAAGACAGCCTTCTCTGTGCAAGGGAAAGGAACTTGGCAGTGTAAAGTCATGATGTTTGGGCTATGCAATGCCCCTGCTACCTTCAAACGACTAATGGAAAAGATCCTACCTCTAGATATTTGCCAAGTTTACTTAGATGATATCGTGGCCACAGGTAAAACATCTGAAGAACACCTTACTAGACGAGATTCCGTGTTCCAGAAAGTGGCTGCTGCTAATCTGAAGCTGTTTCCCAAGAAGTGCTACCTGTTCCAATAGAAATTTGGTTTTTAGGCCATGTGGTATCAGCTGATGGAATCCAGACTGACCCAGAAAAAACCAGGGCAATATAAGACTGGCCACAACTAAAAGACTGGAAACAGGTGAGAAGCTTTATTGGACTCTGCGCTTATTATCGGCGGTTTGTACATGGATTTGCTAATATTACCAAGCCACTACATGAGCTTACTGAAGCTAAAAGAAAATTTCTGTGTACCCTTGAATGTGAAGCGTCTTTCAGAAAATTAAAAGAAGTTTTAATGTCCCCTCCAGTTTTGGGCTTCCCCGATAATGAAGGCGAGTTTATATTGGACACAGATGCGAATGATGTAGGCATCGGTGCTGTGCTATCACAGGTTCAAGATGGAGTAGAGAAGCTTCTAAAATATTTCAGCAAAGTGCTGCAGAAACCAGAAAGAAACTATTGTGTCACTCGCAGGGAGCTATTGGCAATGGTGAAGTCCATATCACATTTCCACCACTACTTATATGGCAGACACTTTACTTTGCGAACAGATCATGCTGCTCAATGCTGGCTACTGAACTTTAAGAATCTCGAAGGATAAATAGCTCGATGGATACAACTCCTTCAAGAATACAACTTTGGTATACAACACTGTGCTGGTCGTTCATATAATAATTCAAATGCATTATCCTGCAGGCCTTGTGACCCCAACTGTCGTTATTATGAACAGTAAAGAGGAGAAGAGCGGAGGAGTGCACTATGTTAGAACAACAAGGCTTCAGGCATCCACAGCCGATGTGAAGTTCTCCTGGACTAACGATAAGATAAGAACAACAAAATTACCCAGATTTGTGCTCAATACTGGATTGGATAGAGCAGGACCACAGACCAGAATGGCAGGAGCTATCTGAAAAGTGTGCTACAACCAAGGCATATTGGGCGCAGTATAATTCATGTGTCCTGAAGAATGGTGTCCTCTACCGGAACTGGGAGAGGCCTCTACCGGAACTGGGAAAGTGCAGATGGCAGACATGAACACCTACAGTTGGTCCTCTCAGAGAACAAGATCGCAGAGGTACTGAAGGAGCTCCATAATTCAGTGTCAGGTGGCCATTTCGGCAATTATAAGACACTCAACAAGGTTCGAGAGAGGTTTTACTGGCTTTATTGCCGTGAAAATTTCGACAGATGGTGCCGACTATGTGACGACTGTGCCACAATTAAAGGTCCTAGGGTCAGAGGCCGAAGTCGTCTCCGGTAGTACAATGTGGGTGCCCCATTTAAGAGAATGGTAGTCGACATCTTGGGTCCCTTGCCAGTAACCGAGAGAAACAATCGGTACTTATTGGTAGTGCAGGACTACTTCACCAAATGGCCTAAGGTTCTTCCCATACCGAATAAAGAACCTAGCACGGTGGCTGATGCACCGGTCGAACATGTGTTCTCAAGGTTTGGGGTGTCATTGGAGCTTCACTCGGACCAAGGGCAGAATTTCGAAGTGGCCCTTTTCCAAGAAGTGATGAGGATAATGGGTATAAAGATGACCCAAACCACTCCGCTACATCCACAGTCTGATGGAATATTCGAACGCCTAAATCGCACGCTGGAGCAGTACCTGTCCATCTTTGTATCTGATAATCAAAATGATTGGGACTCCAAAGTACCACTGTTTCTACTAGCATACTGCTTTGCAATTCATGAAGAAACTAAGGTGACACAATCAAGGATGCTGTTTGGAAGAGAGCTCCGTCTCCCGAGTGACCTGATGTTCTTAGGACCGGCGGAGGAAGACCAGATTGTGTCCCCAGTGTATGCCATCGAGTTATGTCGCAAGTTGGTTCACACTCACAACTTTGCCCGGCGACACCTTAGGATCAACACCAACAGGTTGAAGACTCGCTACGATAGGAATGCACCAGATGAAACATTTCAAGAAACACAATTGGTGTGGTTGTACAACCCTAAAAAAGAAGGGGTACTGTCCCAAGCTGCGGAAGAATTGGGAAGGCCCTTATGAAATAGTGAAGATCAATGATGTGGTGTTTTGGATTGTTCGTCGAGGCTGTAGGGTGAGAGGACCTAAAGTTGTACACATCGACAGATTGGCCCTCTACGATGGACCTGAGGCTGCTGTGTCCGGGACGAACAGACTTAAGGAAGGGGCAGTTTTACGTTCAATGTACCTGGAGGCTGGTGGTCGGCAGCTGTTTCGTAACACTTAGTGGACTGGCCCATGATTCACGAGCCGTGTGGCTACGTGATGGAAGTCACGCCGAAGTTTCGTCATAGATACCTGTCCCAACTGTGCTTTTACCCTACGAAGCAGCCTACTAGACTCAAATCACATCCAAAACATGATGAAATGTCTATTTTTAGACCCTTGTAATGCGGTTATTCCCCGACTGTTTCGAAGAGTATGAGAGGGTCAAATCGACAGATTTGAGGAGAGTTCGGTATTGATCGTGCTAGAGGAAGGTGTTATGGTGGTGGAGAGAGACAGGTGAAGACATCTTGGTGACGTCAGAGTCTACTGTGAGGCGGCAGGCGGCTACCTTCGGAGTAGTGTTGTTCGAAACAATAGGACTGCTGCGGAGGTATGACGTGCGAAGAGGAGGTGCGCTACGTGAGTCTAACCGAAGGCCTCAAGAGTGAAGAAAGCAGTGCACTCGGGTTGCAGCGTAGAACACGGCGATTTATCACCAGTGCGGACTATTAAGGTTGTACACTGTCACTATGCAGGCATTATAAAACTGAAAATTTATTAAATATATATAATGCCTATAAAATATCGATAAATTTGGGTTTAAACACAAAAAATTTCTAATTTAGGAAACTTAATTCCATGCACTGGCATTAATAACTTTTAAATAAAATGTTTTGGAAACATTTATCCCTCATGGTGACCATCAAGAGAATCAAAATGGTTGACAATAACACTGCCATAAAGGTTTTAATCCTACGTTTAATGGATCGAAAATTATCGAAATCTATTCGTATAAAAACGTATTACAATGCATTATCTGTATTGTAAGAAAATATTAATTTCCTATGTATTTTGATAAAATCTTAACTATGGTTATTAAAAGCACTAAAGTGCAGGCATGATAGCCATGGGTTTAACACAAATAATTAATTTATTTCTTTAGAAACAGTGTCATCTGTTTATATATACATGCACACAATTGTTAAATTTGGCTTCAGGTGATATGCTGTACCTATACCAGGACACGTTTCTATTAACTTACTGTAGCTCTTTTGGTAGGGACATGTTTCTATCGACACAAGGTCTGTCAGGTCGAAACCCTCCACTGCTAATCATTTTTAGTGTATCTAAATAAAAGATATTACCCAAAGGCCTCGCCTTGCCACAGATAAGCATCCAAGATGACATATGGGATTCTAAAATAGCTACCGTAATGTCATCCAAATAATTGTACAATATACAAACACATTTCTCACATTTTATGCTAGCTCAACACTGTGGCTTGAAACTCCGCACAACGACTCAACTGCGCAGATGAAAATTCGTCACTGAGCTATTTTGCGGAGTTTGAGCTACGTATTGTGAATCAGGGTTTCTGGCATTGGTTTTTTTGGGATGACAATGATATTTCGAGAGAAAAAGTGAAATTTTTAGGGAAAAAAGGAAAATTTTTAGGGAAATAGGGAAAATGGTGGAAACAAAATGGCCGACCATGTCACCACAGCCTGCAACCCTCTGCAGCAGAACCTACAAAATCCATCTACTATTTGGCTGTAGCCAACACATCCGTAAACCAAAACAACAGAAAATGCAAGATTCCATAAGGAATTAGTCATAAGCAAATAAAGGAAAAAAAAGGAAAAAGGATAATAAACACCCCAAAATAAAAGTCGAGATACAAAATTATCTGTAAAATTCAAGACATCACAATTAAGACAGCACAGACAATACTCAGACGAATAAAATAATGGACACAAGACATGATAACAACTGCGACGTCACAGGCAACAGATTAGACGAAACAATGATGAAAGTATTTTGCTTCACCTGAAGATGGGAGCAGATGTCGGCTCCCGAAACGTTGTGAAAACTCGGCCTTTGGAAATGTACTGTGTTCTTTTTGTGTCTTTATCATCTTGTCTAGTCTGTTGTCTTTGACGTCGCAGTTGTTATCCTGTCTTGTGTCCATTATTTTATTCGTCCGATTATTGTCTGTGCTGTCTTAATTGTGATATCCTGAATTTTACACATTATGTTGTATTTCAGCTTTTATTTTTGGGTGTTTATTATTTTTTTCCTTTATTTGTTGTTGACTATTTCCTTACGGAATCTTTCATGTTCAATGTTTTGGTTTATGGATGTATTGACTACAGCAAAATAGGCTTTTATTTGTCTTCATTCTAAGATTTCTGGGACGACATATATCGCATTGGCGTGTGTCTAGAACAATACAGTTTGTCGTTTGAAACTTCGCCAAAAAGTAGAGAAAACAAGCAACTTGGAATTAACATGGCGAACGTAGCTGAAAACTAAATAGGTCCAATGGAATGTAACGCTTGTACTCGTATTGCATTGCATAACTCGCTCAGTCCATAGAGAAGTTAGTCAGAACTTGCTCAGTCCATAGCGCAAGGAATACTGTTATCACAGCTCGCTCAGTCCTTAAATAATTTATTAGCGACTGATAAGCACTTTATAAAGACAGGTTACGTAACATGTATGTTATTATTTAATAATATTAGTGTCGGTGTGAATGTGTATCAAATTACACGCATTGGATTCGTTACTAACACATTCTAACACTCTTGTGCTAGTATCGCGGTAAGAAGTGAGATGTAGAGTTTCCAGTCTGCTTGGATATGTTCTCTGGTGTTAATTTCGTGAATAGTTTGTTGTTGTGTTTGCATTGTACCACATGGCTGTGGAGATGTAGGGAAGGAGGAATACATAACTTTTTACACTTGGCTCGAAACACAGCACTGCAGAGGTTCCAATGATATCGCCATGACATTACTTCACTATTTACAGAATTTAGAAGACAAAATTACCACTGACATCAACACAGTTAATCTTTTCAGTGATAGTGCAACATTGCAAAACAAAAATTTCACTGTTCTTGCTGTGCTATGTGCTTATTTTAGCTCTACAAGGAGGAAGAATATCCTTCCCTATCAGAGGACATTGTTACATGCCACCAGATCGCATATTTGGGCGTGTAGAGAAATATTACTACATGGTATAGTATTAATATGCGAAACTGACTGGAAAGTGAACTGTTGCACATAGTCAGTGTAGAACCTCACTTCCTTTCAAAATATCAGAGGAGAAAGTAATCACGTATTCAAAGGGTAACAATAAGATCGTATTTCTGTTAGCTTCTTACTTGATTATTATAGTACTTTACTTTTCCTTATCAGTTGGTGTACATGTGAAAAGTAGTTAAGTCCATGGCCTGAGCAAGTTTTGGTCCACATGTATTATGCAATATATCTTTATATTATCCGCATAGGGTATACGTGACTTCTTTTCGTACAAATTATTACGTATTGTCGTGTACCCAATTGATTGACATATTCACTAAAGGGCATTAGTGGTTCTGATAGTTTCTGGTATTTCATAAAAATGTATTAAGCTAATTTAAGGATACTACTCTTCAATTAGACTATAAGGATGATAATCACCACCTATGCTGCATGGCATGTGGCTCTGATGTATAGTGCGATGCTTGCACCTTGCACTATCTAACTATCAGATGACACGAATTAAATAATAGATTATTCTAATGGATGCAGCCCTCCTGACAGACAACTCGATAATCAAGTAGCAGCAGCGCCCCTGGTGGCGACTACCAGTTCCATGATGGCGACCGAACCGAAAGTTACCTAGAGCACCTGGAGTGCCAGTACAAAGGTGGCGACCGATGATTGCGACATTGTGTTCAGGTCGAAATAGTAATGTGACAAAAGTGTCATCATAGCAACATCTCGGAAATGCTACAAAAATAGCAGTCGCAACATAGAGGTCGAAATAATGATATGACTAAAACGTGACTTTGTGACATCTCTGTAATGTCGCTGCGACCAAGTGTGCTGTAAGGGTTACTTACTGTGAAAAAGTAAATCGTTGAGCAGTGTTAAGTTGTAAATTTATACAACAGTTTTGTCGTGTCACTACCTCATGAATTCAGACGTACGACAATCTGTTCATTACAAAGTGATTGTGATATAGGCCTAGTACAAGGTAACTAGGAATTTGTAAAAAATCTCACCGACTGCACGATCGCCATGAACAGAACCATTGGTTCAGCTGGCTGAAAATGTAACATCGGACGACGATGTGACTTGTTTTTCTGACTTCTTTGTTTTTGAATATCCATTGTACATTCTGGAATGCAGCATCTCTGCATATATGATTGTAAAACAGTTGTAAGTGGTTCATGAGTGAAGTAAGACTGGTTTAGAACCACTGAGGGAGCAGGTGATGTAAACCACGTCCTTCAGGGCCGACTAGATGAGGTGATTCTGCTATTGTTTGCCACTGCCTTCCACAGTATGTGGACGAGGAGACAATAACAACATCCAGTTATGAACCCGGAGATGCAAATGCAAATATTGACCTCCCGGTGGGGAATCGAACTTTTACAGTGTACGGTTGGTCCTCGAACGGATGTTGAAAATTCACCCATGTATATATGTCTCAGAAAAATCTGGTCATATATAGAACTGTAGACCAATAAAAGCAGAACTCTGATGCCTTCGTGACTATTTCTGCCCATGTTCAAGTATAGTGGGAACTTTTTGAGGCTCTGCTAAGTTTTTCTTTCAGTTAGATTGTATTCATTTGTCTAAAGGCATGTGTATGTATAGCTGAGGCGGGTGCGGGTGGATGATGAAGTAGCGGTGTGTGTTTGTGTTACAGTGCTGAGTCTACGTAACACGCAGGAGGAAGAACCACCGGATCCGCAGCTCATGCGTCTCGACAACATGCTGATCGCAGAGGGCGTGGCGGGCCCAGAGAAGGGTGGTGGCGCGGGGGCGGCGGCGAGTGCCTCTGCAGCAGCATCTGGGGGACCTGGCCAGCCTGACAATGCCATCGAACACTCTGACTACCGCGCCAAGCTTGCGCAGATTCGCCAGATCTATCACCAGGAGCTGGAGAAGTACGAGCAGGTGAGTACACTTCTCCTAGCACATGTTCCCTTCAATATTACTGGAGTAGTACGAGCAAGTGAGTACACTTCTCCTAGGACATGCTCCCTTCAACATTACTGGAGAAGTACGAGCAAGTGGGTACACTTCTCCTAGCACATACTCCATTCAATATTACTGGAGAAATACGAGCAAGTAAGTACACTTCGGGTACATTTCACCTACCACATGCTCCCTTCAATATTACTGGAGTAGTACGGGCAAGTAGGTACACTTCTTCTAGTAAATACTCCCTTTTAAAATTACTGAAGTAGTGTAATGTAAACAAAGTACTTCAGTTATAACATTTATATAGTATATACATACACAAAATTGTACATGGTTTAGTAGCCAGTGGGGCCTGCCTCCCGCCCTTTAGCACTCAATGAATCTCTTCGGCATGCAGTCGATAAGCTTGATACACTCCTCTTTGGAAATGTTCTGCCAAATCTGCACCAACATATTATATTTCAGCTCGTTCTTATTCTTATGTTTTTTTTTTGCTGGCCATGGAATAACCGCGACATCTTGCTCAGAAAACCAGGCCATGGGGTAACGAGACGTGTGACATGGAGCATTGTCTAGCTGGTAGGTAACATTTTCACCAAGAAAATTTTTAACCGACGGTGGCATAACTTCCTCCATTGTTTTGCAGTATTTTATGCTATTCATAGTCCCTTCAATAAAATAGAGCTCCCCTGAACCCTCAGATGTGACACAACCCCAGATCATCATGACCTCACCACCAGTCTTCGTGCGTCGGGCTCTGATTATGTGCTTAGGAAATAGTTCAAATCGGCTTTCGCCAGAAAATACAACATTCTTCCAAGTCTCCTTTAACCAGCCAAGCCGACCTTGCACCACATTTTGCATCGCTTTTTAGCCAGATCGTTTAGCAACGGTATGCGAAGTGCACAGAATGAGTTCGAAGCCGTGAAGACACAGTAGACACAGAAATATTGAAATTTTTGTCATCTTCCTTTATAATTGATAATAAACCACAAGCACTTGCATTTCGGTTTTTGCGATTCATAATTACAAGCTTGCAATCTTGAGGTGAAGTTTTTTTCAGTCTGCCACTTCGTGGAGCATCAATAACGGTGACAGCTTCAATAAAACGTCTCACTGTGTTCTCCACACATATTTTAGACACGAGACGTTTATATGCTACTGATCGATAAGACTTGCCGCACTTGTGCATGTTAGTGTTTTGCCACTTGGTATTAGTAGACATAGATGATCACCCGGTCTCTGCAGAATTTACGTGAATAAAACAGTGAAATGTGTAGCTAGGTTATTCATCTTGCTGTGACACGACAATAACAACACAAGCTAATGCGCTTGCAGTTGAATCGTAACAAACAAGACAAGCAGAAAATAACTGTGTAGTTACAAATGGTCTCAGTGTTGCCAATCGAGAGTTATCATGGAACGAAAATGACCAATTTTGCTTGTGAATTTCATGATAAAATACATTTCTGTGTGAAACGTTGAAATGAGTAGGGAATTTTTCCGTTATTTACTATTTTTATGATAACTATGACATAGAAAAACTACAGCAAAAATTGCATAGCCACAGGACTAGTCCTTTTTTAGAGGAATAATTTTTCAATCTGAAAAAAAAAATAGTATTTGTAACCCATTCTTATCAATTAAAATAATTCTATCCCCAAACCTTTTGATTCCAGTGCAGTGAAATTCTAATTTAAAACTGATAATTAGTGGTATACTACAATGTGGTAAAAAATGGGCTGAATTGCAGTTGATTTAAGGCCACAAGCAAGTATCACAAAATGCAGGCCTGCCCCTAAACTTTATTTCAACACTATAGATGGTGGAAACGCCTATTTGGTTGAAAAAAGAGGAAATTAATTTGCCTCAAGCGGACTGTTTAGTGAATGAGGAAGAAGTTAATCGAGAAAGAAAACTGGGTGTTATAACAACAATGGTTGATGTTTCCGAGGAAGTGCCTTAGTATTGCTAGTACTTTTCAAGGTATTCAAAGGTTGTGAGGGTGGTTGTATGGATGTTAAGGTTCATTAAAAATATCTGACAAAAATATTCTAGGGCAAGTAGTGACCTGCGTAAAAATGAGCTGGAGCAAGTTGAGAAGGTAATAATATAGTCCAGCGAGTTGTATTCAGTTTAGCTAGACAAGCTAATTTGAAATCTATAGACATTGTTAAGGATGAACAAGGGATTCTCAGTGTTAGGACAAAGCTAACAGAGTGCACACATGAAGAAAATTTTCTCTACCCATTTTTGCTTCCAAGTAAACATAAACTGACTGAATCATTACTACTTCCGGAAGATCGGGTGAGAGAAGCTGCTGTTTTCGAAGTAACAGGAGTGGGTCTGGCTGGATCTTTAAGATTCAAATGTACCCCAGTCTGTAGCTGAAAATTATGGAGATTTTACTAGACTTTTGAATGCTGTTTACTAAGTCGTGAATACATTTGACTTCAGGATTAAGGTATTTTATGAAAGAAAAATCCTTCTTAAACAGATGTTTCTGTTCGAATTTTCGATTAATGTCAGTTACGTTGATGTACATTCATATTTAAAAATAATGGCAACTGTTACCAAATTAGAAATTTAGTTTTTTTTTTAGATAAATCTATTCAGAATTACAACAGCTTTGTAACTGCAGTTCGAATTTTATTATTTTCATTCCCATTTTAAAGATTTCAGGAGGCGAAAATTCCTTATTTTCTGCGGTCCCTCATCTGTAATGGACGTGCGCGTAGTTCAGCTCTCCTACGTCAGCAAGCAGCACACTTGCTCTTCTTCCCCCACTCCTAGACTGAGGAGCGGACGACTTTCCCCTCTGTCGCCAGTACTTTGTGTGACTCATCACCCCCCTCCGGCATGTCATGCGATCCACCCACGTGTTTCTCTCCTTCGTAAGTTCATTGCCGGTGCCGCGCTTTTGAAAAGTGAACATGAAGCAAGAAGGGGAAAGTGCAGTCAAAACTGATTCTCAGCGAAAAGCGAAAGGAAGGAACAGGTGCCAATTTGTTGGAGTACTGGAGAAAAAGGTAGGTATATGTTTTCGAATATAATAACTATTTCAAAGAATAGGGAACAGTGGCGGCTCCAGGTAGACACAGCTGCTGGATAACAGACCAGCAGAAACAACACCACTGTTGGCAACTTCAAACCACCACACTTTTAGTAGACATTCGAGGCAATAGTGCTTGCAAGTATGCACTGCATAAATTCATGTTTATGTAGAAACTGTTCGTGTCGATTTTATGGTGATGATGGGTTGGCAACCCGAAAGCTGGTTGGATCCCCCGGGCACTCCGGGTAAAGAAAGCCATGACATATCCGAGGCGGACTAGACGAAGTGTGTCTGTTGTGGTTCCCCAATGCCTTCCGCAGTATAGTGATGAGGGGACATCACAACACGCAGTCCTGGACCAAGAAAGGAACGTTTGAATTTTTCCTCTCTGGGCGGGAATCTAACCTGGGGCAGGATGTTTTTAAAATGTTTAGTTATTATTTCACACTTTTACACGGAAATACTTACGTTGTCATTAAATGTAATATTTTGCATTACATTAATAATTTCTTCTTTTGATAATTTAGAGTAAGACTCTTGATGGTGGAGCATGACATAATTTTTTAAAAATCTAACAGACAGGATGTAATATAAATAAATGCTCGCCTCGATAGTACAGCTATGCCGGTTCCCTGTAGAGAAGTGCGATACCCACTGGGGTGGGGATTGTTACTTGCCGACACTTTGTGTGATAACCCCGAAGAAACCTGGTACTGGCGAGACGGCTAGCAGTCCTCACGCAGCACAGTTACCACAGATCAACCACCTAAAGGAAAGATGAGTAACTCAATGTTTTTTTTTCCGTGCTAGTAGTTTCACCTAGCGCTGCTAGTTGTCACTCGTAGAACTAACGAAAAAATTATGCGACACTAGCGCTCCACATGGTGTCGCCATAAACTAATAAAAAAATAGGGCGTGGGGGAGGAGACAACTGTATTCTATTTTTAATTTCATATTTCTGTCGGGACTTTGTTTATTTCAACAATGGGATGGGCTATACTGTGACATGTGTGGTACCCTTATTATACATATCAACCGCACTTATACACAGTTAGTAACAACACGCTGAACCTAATCATCATTATTGTTCCAAAAAAAACGAAATGACTAAGGAATTAATAAATAAGATAATTATAATCCTTCAAATGCAATCAACATTTGATTATTTTTATTTTAACATCTCATTTACATAAAGAAATAATGACTATAATACTATTGATTATTCTTAATTCCCCTACAAAATAGTCCGTGTTCAAAGTTAAATAGGTCGGGATTCACTTCTTACAACCCAAGGTTCATAGAACTCCACGAACCCCCTTAATATTATAGTAGAAATCCTGCAGTCAATAAATAACTTCTTTTTCACTGTGTCTGATCTTGGTTTGTTGCACCATTGAATGTTAAATGGGGGGTGTATCAGTTCACAAAAAGTTTTATTTGTTGGAGCGAATAAATTAATAAAAAAGATATCTCAACTTACAGTTTTTTTCCGGGACGTGGCCACGTCACTTACTCCCAAGTATCTTTCCGCTACCGCAAAAAATCCTTTTTCGGTAGGTTTCACTCGGTAGGTTTCGTCACGCCGAAGTACAAGTCGGCGGGCAGCGAAACCGACGATTAGCAGTCCACTCGGTGTCATCGCAGGCTCGCCTCACTAGGGCAATAAGCATTGATCCAGAGTAATTCTACGGCAGACTGGCGCAATGTCTCTTGCGACCACCCAAAGAGCCTAGCTCGACCATCGAGCACTAACACAACCACTCGTCGTGCATATCAGTCCGCAACTCGTCAGAGAATGAATTCCCCTCCCCACACTAAGCAGCTTGGTAGCCGATCCCCACCACCTTGCCTACAACCAAGCGCGTAAACAACTCCCAGGCATGAGTCGCGTCATCAGTTTGGCACTATACGGGGTATGTGCCGATTCAGAAAATTTAACAAAAAAAATGTAGACAATGTAAATGAGTAAATAACTGAACCAAACTGACACAATGACAAGATTTAAGTACTCGGCGCCGAGTATCAAACAACTTTGAACAAAATAGCAATAAATAAAGAAAATACAGCTGAAACAAGAAAATT
>PNEQ01062558.1:0-33279 GCA_003012365.1 Medauroidea extradentata | reverse complement strand
ACATCATGGCAAGGAGGTATTCATTGTTTGTGCGGAACGATGGAAAACGGCACATAATTGCTTTAATCAAATTTTTTCCATAAACAACACCAAACCCAGACCTTTCTGGAGTTGTCAAGTCTTGTAATGTACTTAGAACACTGCTAATGATTGGGATCATCATTGACAGAGTTGGACTACCTTCCTTACAAAGTTCTTGAGTGGCTTCTTCGATTGGGCGGAGGATTTCAACAAGCCCAATTGATATATCCCATTCCTTCAAGTTCAGACACTCTAATTTGCCAGACTTAGCAAGTTCTGCTGACACTGCTGCTCGCTGCTCAACAAGGCTGGCCAACATATAATACTCCGAATTCCACCTTGTTGCTACCATCGTTTTTAATTTTTTGCAGGGCAAATTCAACTGCTCCTGAAATTATCTAAGTCTGGCTAAAGATTGAGTGCTGGAGTTGTAGTGACCCACAATCGACCTGGCTTTCTTCAGCATTGGACTCAAGCTGGTCTGAGCGCTGTTGGCATCGTGTACAGCTAGTTGTAGTGAATGAGCTGCACATGAAATGTGTGTCCATTGTGTGTGTAGTATGGCTGAAGTCATATTTTTTGCATTGTCAGTCACTACAAAAATGGGCACAGTTGAAGGTATTTTCCAGTTGTCCAGCATACCTTCCACTTTAGCCTTGATATTCATTCCAGTGTGACTTCCAGGGAAGAAACTGCACTCTAATGTGAAATTTCTCAATTCCACTTCTGGGGCCATGTAATGAGCCGTAAGTGATATATATGGATCTTGAGCAGCAGATGTCCAGCAGTCCACTGTGACAGAATCAGAATGAATGCCCTTTCTGAAGTCTGCAATCAACATTTCTTCGACTTTTTGTTTCGTACTGTCGTAAAGCTCGGGTATGACACGCCGTGAAAATGTGTGTCTAGATGGCATCACATATCTGGGTTCAAGAAGGTGAACCAGATCTTTAAAGCCTTTGTCATTGACTACTGAAAAAGGCTGATAATCTGTGGCTATCATCACAGCAATCTGTTTCGTAATTGCTCTTGAACGAGCACTGTTTGAAGGTAAACAAGGGCTAAACATGGTGTTGAGGGTTTGTTGTTCTCTGGTATCTTTCACAGCAGATGCCTTAAGATTTTGGCTGGCTTTTAAATATTCACTTTTTACTTGTGAATGCTTATCTACATGCCTAAGAAGTGTAGACGTAGTACCAGTAGGTGTACTCAACACCTGCTTGCAAGTTTTGCAAATGCCAACTTGCGAAAAATATTCCCACTGGTTCAAAGCTCATAACATTTTCTACCCTTTTCTGCTGCTGACACTTTTCATTACTTACAAGATGCTCTCTCAAAGTTGTGTCAGTGATATTCCGTACCAAAACATTGCATGTTTTGCACTTGGCAGCTCGTGTAAAAAAGTTCCACAAAACTGATCTGGTGCTTTTAATAGGTTGATCACAATGGTCTGTATTCTGCACGTGTGGGATACCTTCAAAATGTGATGAAGTTGAAGGAAATTATGTAATATTGCTAGAAGAAACGCTAACTGTTTGCTGGGCTGACGTACGCTGGCCATCAGGCGAAACTTTAGAAATTTTTCTGCTGTGGTTGTTGATCTGGATCATCCTCACATTTTTGCAGTTTGTTGAACCAACACTTCCGCTTACTCATCGCAGATAACGTATGATCTAATGAAAGTCAGAAAATATGTAGCAAGAGTACTGCGTGCTCAATGAAAAAACACAACAAACAAAACAACGGTGCACAACAGGCGGCCAAGCGAGTTACGAATGTTGTAAAAAAAAACCATACGGTAAAAAAATTATGTTAATATTACGTTTTATTAAGCAGTCTATATGAGTGTACAACATATAAATTCGGAAAAGTGAATCCCGTTAGTTATCCATTACAATTAGTAATGAATTGTAATTCTTATAACAGTTTTTAAGTTTTATAGCAGACGCAACTGCAAATAACTAAAGTTGGTATTGGTAACCATTAAATCGCCATGCCGTGGCCGCCATATTGCGACCTTTGTCCGTGCTGTGTTTACTTTTTACTGTGTTTACGTTTATGACAGACTGCAGAATTATATTCAATAAAGAATGAATTTAAAACACCATGTAGCACAATACATTATGTCCGACTTCTTTTCATTTCATTTTTTTTCCTTAGGTGTTTTTATCTGCTCGTATGAAAGGTAAGATAACTTAAGTTTGTGTAGGTAGAAAATTAGGCCGATTGGTCACGATGTAACCCTATTTATTTTATGCCGTAAAATAAGGAAATGAATCACGGATGTTTGAAGTGAAATTTACAAAATTTTAACTTGGTTCACGTACGTAGGTACGTTTGCCCATTTCACAGTACGTGTACGGAGACGCAAATCTATTTCGGACACACAAACAAAGATCTTTTGCGTTTCAAGATTGCGATGCTAATTATCTGGTACGTCGTAACATATTTCTTGCCTTTTTTTTTTTTACCAATTTGTGTCGTAGTACAAGCCTATCAGTTCGAGAAACGTGTTTTTCAAAATCTCGAACGTTCGGTTTTTCGAACATTTTTTGAGACGTTTCGAACCGAACTGAACCCTTATGTTCGGTTCGGTTCAGTTCGAAAATTTCGAACTTCGCCCAGCACTAATTGTAATACTATTTCTATTTTTGCGGTATCTTCGTTTGATATTTTGAGACCTGGAGGTAAGTTAGCATTATATTTCCCACATCACGTGTTTTGTTTTGGAGAAATACGTGGATGGTAGGGTGGCACCCCTGCAGCAGCAGATTGTCACTCCTCTGCCTCCGCCATCTTACCACCCACTTAACGGGACTTCTTCCCACCCAGACTCCCTAACTCCAGGTATATAAGGCGCGCATTAACATAGATTTTCAGAGTTCGTTGGCAGCTCACTGGGCTCCGGACTCGCGGCACACTCACACACTCTACACCCTGGGGCTGGCTTCATGTAAAGGGAGCCCTCCACCCTACCACCGAAGTCAACTTCTTGCCTAAGGGAGTCCCTCACGTTTCCTCGAGGCAATTTCTTGCAAAGGGAAAACCTCACTCCCCCTGCCGAAGTCAACTTCTTGCCTAAGGGAGTCCTTTCACACCTTATCTATACCCATTTCAGGGACATGCCGAGGGGTAAGGACGAAGGTGGCGCTGCCACTCATGTCTCCCGCGGCTAGTAGATAGGGAACAAACCCTACAACAGTTCACTAGCCACCACGCGGTGCGCTATCTCCAGGGTGGCCACCGACCTGGGAAAAAGTATGGAATTGGAAAGGTCCCGGGAAAAATCTGAAAATAGTCTGGAATTTTATTAATCTACATGGAAAAGTTCGTTTGTGTGCCCAACATGTGGTGACTTACTCTCACGTGAAAATGTGATGTACATTTTTATTCAGCCGTTAATTTACGTGTTTACAAATTCACGGAAATGTCAAATCATTTTACGTATTTGTGGACGGTCGTTTAGCTAGCTGTTGTTGTTTTTTTTCTTTTTTTTGTGTTGACTTAAGCGAAAGAATATTTTACACAGGTCTACCATAATAAACTACTTTTCTAACAGCATTACGCTCTACGAATGTGTTCTAATAAAACGTAAAATACGTTCTGCGTTTGAATTCAGCAGTTGGTTGCAATGATCTTTTTGTAGGAACCAATGACAAAATTTTCTACGTTTCTATTTTCTTATTGGCTTGTGCTTTTGTAAGCCAACGAACGTTGTTCTTGTTTGGGCCGTTAGAAGATGGTGATGTGCACGACAGTTTGTTTCCGAACGTGAATAAGGTTTTTTGTGTAGTATTTTTGTGGCGCGTGAGTGATTTTGTAGCCCAAGGATATGTCAACAAGATATTCGTGTCGGTACGAGGCGGAGTTTCCGTGGGCCACTAAGTTTGCGCAAAAAGTTTTAAGTTGGACACAATGGGTAGAGGTGCCTTTTTAAGCCACGCCAAGTCGAAATTTCACCAAAGTACGATGTCTTACCAGGCTAGGAATATGCAAGTTACGGCATTTTTTTCCGCTCATCTTATTCAAGATCATGTAGCTGTACCGTCTTCCAGGACCACCTACCTCTCACACAAAGGGCTGCGACGAGTCAGTATTGTAACGAGTCGGCACTCTCAAAGGCATTGGGCTGAGTGACATGACGAGGTGGGCAGACTGCACTTTCCTTCCATCATCTCCCTGCCCCTGGTGACGCGGGCCACTCAGACCTGACTGACACACAGGTGTTATGAATGGTTGGGCACCTGGGCAGAGAGAGAGTGATTGCGACAGACTTGGCAGCGAACGATTAGGTTGGCTGGAGATCTAGGATAGCCTGCGGAGGTGTGAACGACGGTGACACTCTTCGATTGATGTAACTGTGAGAACGGACGAACCGGTTGAAATGTAGTTGTGCATTGTGAGACATTTCTAGATAGAAACTTATGTGGCCAGAGGACTAATTTGAGACGTTATTAATTATACACTAGGGTAGTAAATTAACCTTTTAGGGAGATTACATGTGTATACTGTATAATATCTGTAAGTGGTTATTTGAAAAGGGTGAATCGCGAGTGTTGTATACTTAATGTCAGAGATTGTAAAAAACTAAGAAATTAAATTAAATAAATAAATTTAATTATCTAAACCCTCCATCCCAAATGAATCTGGCGACACCCAGGACATCAAAGTTGTTGTACTGGTGTCAGAAGTGGGATGACAACTCAATAAATTATTTTTTAAAAATTAGTCTGGCTAGATAAATTAGCATTGCTTATTTACACAATAAGAAAAATTATGTCATTAAATTTTGTGAATGATAACGAGGTAAATGGCTGCTGATATGGAAGCTTTGTGTGCATTAATAGAGGGACTATATGCTAAGATTGTCAGTGTAAATTAATAGTCAGATTAGTAGTGTAAATAGTCAAATCAGCCATGTTAAAACTGACATTTGTAGTGTAAATGAAACTTTTAATATTCAGGTTAGTAATGTAAGTGAATTAGTAGACAGAAAAACAGGGTATGTTAATGAGGCGGTTTACAAATTAGACTTGAAGATAGACAGAGTAAATGGAAAGGTGGATAGTGTAAATGGAAAAGTCAGCAGTGCAAGTGAACGAATGGACAGTGTCGAGGATGAAATGAAAAATTAAATAAGTGTGTGTATTTAAGAAAAAATTGCTAGGGTTCCTCCAGAGCCACAAACTTGGACGCAGTGAGACAAACAGAGGATTGTCAACCAGTGTACCGGTAGAAGAAGACGGCGACGACAATCAGGCCATCACTGCCAATGCAACACCTCCAGAGTGCACCAAGCTGCCCATTGGTGCTGGTTCCAGTTCGTCAGGTGTCGGGAAGGTATCACCATTAAGCCATGCCACCTGTGATGGTCAGACACCTTGTCAGGAATACCGGCACCAGTTCGAGATCGTTGCCACCCTGAATGTCTGGAACGGCAGGCCTATTACCTAGAAACAGTGCCGAGGGGCCCCGCATTGAGCACACTGCAGTCACTGCCCGAGCGACACAGGCTAGAGTGTGCCACCTCGGTATCGGCCCTGGAGTAGGCTTCGGCAACAGGTGCCTGCGACACGTCACTGCAAGAGCTGTGGCAGGACGTCCTGCGGCTGGCCCACTTGTCGCTGGAAGGATGTCTCGAGGACACCTGCGATGTAATTGCCATCAGGTTTTTCGTAGACACCATAAGGGACATGGATGTCAGACTTTCGGTACACCTGGCAGCAAGATTTGCGAAAACAATGGGAAGAAGATCAGGTAGCTACAAGCTGCGTCAAAGGAATGACAAGGCATGTGCAGAAAGACAGTGGCATAATGTTCAAAGAGGTACACTTCGAATGGTTATGTTTTTCTCAGCAAACTGTTAGTGATTGTTCCCAACACAATAGGTTTGGTGAGGGGCCATATAGGATTCAGAAGAGATTAAGAAACGTGACTTTTGAACTTGATTATCTGGAGTCACACAACAGTAACTATGGTGGTTCACCATTGATTGACTAACACTTTACGAAGACCTGGGAGTTAAGGAGGAGGGGCCAGTGTAACGAGTTAGCACTCTCGAATGCATAGGGCTGAGCAACCGGACGAGCCATGACACCAATAGTAGGGAATAGTATGTTTCAGAACACTGGCTCCTGGCTGTGAGCATGTGGATCAATCCACCGCCATCTTGGATTACAGCATCACCGCCATCTTGGATTACAGCATCACCGCCATTTTGTATCAATCCACCACCATCTTGGACCAACTGCCGCCATCTAAATCGATTCATCGCCATATTGGATCGATTCGTAATGCGTCCACCATCTTGGATCAATTCGTCATATGTTATACCATATGTATATTATGTCCTGTCATACACCATACGTCACTTTAAGTCCTCAATCTTGTTTCGGCTGTCATTTGTTGAGTGGGAATTTTTTCTCTCAAAATTTTCCTGTCACCATCTGCTGGGGAGGCCATGTTTGATTACATAGGTGGCGTTGGCATCACCATGTTTCCTTCATTGGCTACAAGGTGGGGCTGGTATCACAGTTTGTTTCCATCACTGTCTGCTAGGTGGTGCTACAGTCTGCTACCACCATTTTTGTTCCAACATTTACTTTGTTGTCTGGTAGAGTATGCTAGTGTAGAGTGCTGCTGTTAAGGGCAAAGTTGCTTGAATAGACCTTATGATTTTATTTTTGCAAGTTAAAAATTTTTAGTTCGCCGGGTGTTTGGTGGGAACTGCCGCTCCTTGTGTTACTAGACGTGTGCCCTATCCCATTGAGCTATGGATGCATTGACAACCGAGTAAGTTTAAATAGTGTATATATAAAAATAATTTTTTGCGGCTGATAAGTGTTCATAATTTATGCAACCTTTGTGCTAGAAGATTTACGCCCTAGTCCTAAGAGTGTAGTTGTAAAGATTTATGTGGTATACATAAAACTTTCATATGTATGTATATATATTGCCTTTTTCATTTTACACTTGAAAATTATCATGTGTTTGTATGTAGTCATAGTATAGGTATGAGTTACCCTTTACAATATGTGTAGAGGTCTGTTTAAGTCGTACATATTAACAAGAGACAAAATATATAAATTTTAGTATTTTTTATTTATAAATATTATTTTACAACAGTACGATTATTTTCACAATTTTTAGTCTCATAATGAAGGATATACTTTATTTTTGCACATGTCTTCATCAGAATTGGGCAGGCTCGACGAGTTCACTGCTATTGCTGGAAAAATAAGAGACATTCTTTCAATATTACTGCAGACAATAGAACAAAGCATTGCTCTCAATTTTACCATCTGAATGGCTGCCAAGCAACCATGCTCATGGTTCCCCGAGACATTGGGACCTGGGTACAATACAGTATCCGAGCAAGCACCATTTCCTAATATTTTTCCAAAATAACTTTCTCTGTTAACAATATTATTTTTATCTTCTATTTGTTTTACAATCCATAGGTGCTGCATACTACATTGGTATTTTACAACGCTGGAAATTATAATACACATGAGAAATACGACAGATGCTCAGAATGAACAACACACAAAGCTGACGTAAAAAACGCACAGAGAAAGATGACAGCAAAAGAGAAGAGTAAAGTAGATAGAACAGAAGAAAGAAGAAATGTGAAGAGTAAAGATGGGGACAGCGCAATTTTCGAATAGAGTAAAAGCAAGTCAGATTCCATTTTGTGACGGGGGTTGTTTGGATGCAGCTGTCCCTGTTCGCGGTGCCAGATGTGACGGGGTTTGACGGGATGCAGCTGTTTATTATGGCGCGCGATGACTATGATAAGTACTCCAGAAATTACAAATCATTTCTCTTTGGTTTTACATTCCCGGATAGCCTGAGGTGCTTCGAAAGGTGTTAACGTAGAGAAAAAGTATTAGATAAACAAAAATTTAATAACAATTTTCGGTTTTTTTTATTGTTGGTTCACGTGACGTAAAATGACCAATCGTTGCTAAAAACGCTTACATTCACTCCAGTAACCTTATCAGCTTAAACACGTAAACCTCAATAGGTGATACCAGTGCGCAAGTGGACGTAGGCTAGAGTGTTCGTCCAGGTCTTTCAACAGCTGTCATATGCCTCGGTTTGCTCACCCAACAACAAAGAAACTGCTGAATACACATAACTAGTTCCTCGGCGGTGTCATAAAGCCGCAATGTCCACTTGTGCACCCATTTAATGCACCTCTCTACTTGGATATACTAACTCAGTAAACAGCATAAAAAAAGAGAAGAGAAATCATCGCTGGCAATACTGCCCACTTTACTGGCGAATCCGCCCACTGGGCTTGATGCCTCCGCTTCAATGCCGTACACGTCCTTCCTCTTCCGCCATGATGCCCCAACTAATCAAAATCTCAGCCGGCCATCTCCCGGCGATCGCTCACTAGCTCCGATGGATCACGACTAACTTCCCCCGGGCGAACACTCTGACTTACTCGGCCGAGCGGCGGAGTGATACCTCAGGATCCAACGTGTTTAAAAGAATGGTCTTTTGACATTTATAACAGAAAAAAAAACTATGTAACATAGTTACTGATAAATTTGCAAAGTATTTTATTCCATAATACCAGCTAAATATTCATTAGTTTATTAATTGGGGATGTGCTGCGTCATCAATCTGTCGCGGATCACCGTCTTTGTAGAGTTTTGTTGCACACGACACTACCACCCACGTCAATGGCCTAACAACATGCTGCTCTCGCCGCATTCCAGCACGCCACTGTACGTGCCTCCAAGCGAGTGAACTCTGATCTGCCTGCCAGATAAATCCCATTCCAAAAGAAGCGAGCTAAGAAGCTACTTGAAATTTTAAACACCAAAATGAAGCAAAATACACGAGAAAGTTACTTAGAAAAGTTGCTTGAGGTTAAATTAGCTTTAAAATGAGCTGAAACACAGTATTAATCAGATAAATTTGACATGTAAAATTTACTACTTTTACCTTGTCTCAACTATTAAAATCAAAATTTTGAATAAAATTCTACTGTTAATTTCTCTACTAGAATCCCCAATTAATATGTTGGATCCCACCTTATACGTCCTTATACTTTGTTAAGTTGGCCTACTTAAATTGTTATAAATAACAAACATATATTAAGAGAGAAAAAATAAGTTGAAATTACTATATGATAAGAAACCAAGTATGGGCTCCGTGCCAGTGCACATCACAATGTCCCACGCTGTTAAGCTGCTCATGTTACAAGTACATGTTCATCTGTGTTCCTCTAGCATGGTTCATGCTCATCTGCCCCCGAGTAAACGGCACTTGACTTAACCTGTCCCTGGGTCAGAGGCAACAGCATATATGCAAAATCCTCACGAGTACACAGTCAAAAAATTGTAGGTGTAACTATGACATTTTGCGATAAAATATTACACACTCAGGGCTTTTTTTTCGTCTATGACATTATATCCATCTTAAATTTATCAATGCCATCATTTTTCTTCTTACCCCAAGAAGGAAAAGGCTATAACATTGCCAAATCCCAGGGCAGTGAAGAGAGAAATAATGATTGTAAGTTGGGGAAAATAGCAACTGATTTAACACTGCACTCAGCACCCAGGGAATAGATTTAGCGCAACTAGTCCCCTTTCCTACTTATTGGTGATAAAAAAAATTTGAAAAAAGGCTCAGGGGAGAGGGGGATGCGAAATCGCTTCCTATTAAAACCCATAGGACGAGGACCTACCTAAATGTATCCCGACCCCATTTGCGCACAACTCCCAGAACAAGGTATGAAATTATCACACCAGTCCACTCTCCAAGCTTAAAACTGTCGCAGATCAAAAACCCACTGATGTTAGGGGGGAGAGAGAGTGACAGCAATAATCCCATCCGACACTGGTTGTAAGATAAGGTCTCGGAGAAATATGTAACAAATAGAAATCACTCCCCGAGCATTGCGGGCAGTGCGGCATGAAGCATGAGCCACTTTCTTTTGTTTTTTTATAGGTTGCTTTGGTTGATATAATTTTGCTAAGTGATTTTATTTTGGGTTTTTAGTAGGGATTTAGTTTTTTTTTAGTGTGTTCAATTCCTGCTCATATCTCTCTTTTGCTTCCACCCCGGAGTGCCTACCCCTCCCCCCTTTCTTCCCTTCCCAACTTACCCATGTAGTGGCGGAGTTCCGGCGCATGTGCACTCGTGGCTTGGAGAGAGGGGAAGAGGGGGAGCGAGTGAGGCATTGCGACTTTCATGCAAGACGTGTAACTGAACTAAAAGACGTGTTGCAATAATATTGTTACATAACTGATTTATCATATAAGATTTGTTACACAGGTGGTGTAAAAGTAGGTGCGTAGTACTGTAAAGTAGTTAAATAAAGCACACAAGTTTATGGTAATGTTCAGCAAGTTTTACAAAATCCTACGTCCAGGTAGCTAGTGACAATAAATTATTCACTGTCTATGTTTCAAATATCAGAGAGGTTACCTGGATGTACTATCTTGTAAAACGTGTCTGATATCGGTGTTCTATATTGCTGAGAACAGCTGAGATCACTGACGGTCCGTCGTTAGCCACAGTTACGCACCATATCATTAATAAGTAAATTATTTCGTCATTGTCTGTCATTTGAGAGTTTCAGAAAGACATACAGCGATTGAATATGTGACTTTGATCTCAAACAGCACTAAAATGTACCTTTGTGGCAATTTGTGATTGAGATGAACTTGTAGAGAATATTTTGAACTTCTAACACGAGTGACCTGAAGTTAAGCAGTGTCATGACACTGTTTGTAAAATAACATGTTTAATAAATTAGTGGTTACACAGTACAAGTGGGAGGTGTGCGTATATACAACTAGCACTGCGACACTGTATACCGCAACTATGCTGGTTCCTGACACAATTCCATACTTACATCCACAGATAGAGTCCGTCCTATATGTCATGGTAGTGTATGTTCAGGTGCATGCGCAATGCACAGTTTCAATCACCGCGCATGTGAAGAATCATGTAGGGCTGCTAATATGCTTGGAATATAAATAAAAGTGTTGTTTCGTAATGAACACACAATCGTCAAAAATGTTTCTAAACCTAAATAATACAAGATAGTTTCACTTATTTGGCAACCACGCGCAAGTCTTGTTTCAAAATAGTTTTAGGCAATTTTACTGTTTCAATGTATGGAACATAACAACCAACTTTACAAATATTTGTTTCTATTTTATGTATCGAAACATAGAAGTAAGCAATGATAGTGTGTACACAAAACAGACGGTTTGCTACAGAATTTTGTAATGAAATCTCAATAGACATATATGAACAGAATTAAGTAAGGAATTGAGTAGAGAATTAAGGACAGTGTGTACCGTGCTTTTTGTAGTTGGGTTGAATACTAATCAGGTTTGGGTCAGCTTAGGGTACATGACAGATCAAAACATTGTTATTTGCAACACCTGAAGATGCAAAGTTATATGGGACTGATGGAGTTAAGGTCATTCAAGTGTAAAAAATTCTACAATAATTTGTACGAAATAGTGTTAGTTCTGTGTATGTTACTATTGTCTACAATATTCAGTCAAGTACAATATTTTAGCTCGCACATATTACTATAACAACAGGTTAAAGTAAAAAATGTCATGTTACAGAAACACAATGGAGTCCTCACGAAGACATCTAGAGGTCGCGTAGATGTCCTCAAGTTAAATACTGATATCTGTGACTTTGCCTGCTTAAAGATTTCATTTCATAGAATGTGGTACATGTTAGGAGAAGTGTGAGTTGGCGTTCGTGCGGATACATAATGGGGATGGTACCTAGAATAACAATTTATTTACATGACTCTTCCGAATAATTTTCACAATAAATTCTACCACGTAAAGTAATAGGTCTTATTCCATGCGTATTTTAATTTTCAGATTTTTGAGCTTAAAAAATGCCATATTTTCAAACGCCACCATAAACATTGAAAACACATTCTTATTGGCTAACATGCGTATACCTAATTTGACTTTTGATTTTGCTTGATACCAGCCCGCCAGGATTATAGTAGGTTTTGTCATTTTACATTGACTTAAAAAACTGGGCAAATTTAATGAACCTGGTAATAACTTACTACGAATCCATTTTATTGTGTCAAATACGCTCAAGAATAATTAATATATTTTGGTTTAAAGTCAACCGTATGAAGTTCACATGCATCCAGAAAGTGAATCTACAGAGCTAACAATTATAATATGTTTAATAAACATGCCGGCTCTTACAGATTGGTGATCAAGCATTCCGATTAATAATTTATCCATTAAATGTCAATTTCTGCCGCAGCAGTGCAGCCATCTATTGATGCAGTCTGCAAAATTCCGCCCACCTCTCGAATTATCGGCCAATCATAGGTACCTTAAACTCACCTATTGGCTAAAGTGTTTCTACAGATGCGGCAGCCACACATTGGAACAGTAAAAACACAGATGTCGAGATTTGATCGGAACTTTAAACTTAAAATAACGTACCTATTTATTTCATGTTTACTGTGTCATACTGTACACAATACCTTGAAATATCCACTGCGTACATAAACTATATTTTTGTCGCTAATAGCAGACTCTTTCAGGTTTAGTTTTTTAGAAACTACGAAGTACGTCTTGTATTGTCATACGGCGCTGTAGTAAATATAGTATTTGGAGCACATTTAATTTTATTGCTGCAAAAGACATAACTATTCGGAGCACGGGTTCGGAGTACCAGCCATACCCGTTCTTATCACACAAACAACTGGATTTAACTTTAACGAACTAAACTTAGTTGCCATATAGTTAGAGTAAACAGACACGCAAAGACAAGTCAAATGACATCACAGGGACATCAACATGGTGGCACTTATTTTTACCGAGGTAAAATAAGTGCTGTTTTTATTTTCGTTTTTCTCGACTTATCCAGAAGCAAATAACGTGTGGTACCGTTATTCATTAAATTAAACGTACATTGAAATAAAATACACAAAAAAATAGGTACGCTCTCAGTTGCAAAAAAAAAAATCTTATATATAGTATGACTAGGGCAGTAAATTATTCGATGCGTGAATTTATTTGGTGTAGATTTTAATGGGAGCTGACACAAACGAGAACTGTAGTTGGTACGGTAAGTCAATCTAATGATAGAAGCGAAGATTCAGGACTAAAGCCGAGGACAATTTGTGACAGACGATCTAGAGATTGAGTTTTTACAGGCTATATTATGAAATAGTGTAGTTCACTCGGTTTAAGCAGGATGGCTTATAAATGGCGGAAAAATTCGTGGATACAGTTAGCCAGACCTAATTAAAGAACAATGAGTAGGTATGTCAGTAGTAGGGTATATAACCACAGTGTAGGTTGTGTTGATGTATGTGAAGTAATCATAATTCAACATCTACTACGATAACCCTCCAGATTCAACGCAGTTGCAGGGTTGTACATCACCTGTGGGTAGTGATTCCTGCAAGAATGTCTCAATATATGTTGTGTTACCTGGCATTGTCATAATGCTCTACGTATCTCGCAGCAACTTTGTGTCTGAGCGTGGTCGGTCAAGTAAACTCTAATTTGTTTCTCATGTTCTTTGATCACTACGATGAGTCACTGCAGGCACACATGTACAACAAAATGCGTGCAAAATAATAGAGGCGACTCCATGTTTACAACTTATAGAATTGGATGGTGGTCACCCTTTTTTACACGTAAACGTGTCATCATGCATTTGGATTGAATCCAGAAGGTCTACCTTCATTCTTAGTACAGAATAAATGAGCGGTTGAAAAAGTTAAGTCCACTTCGGGTATGATCGGCTGTTAAACAAATGTAACGCCTGTGTACATAGGCAAACACGCAGTGCACCGAAGAGTCACCTGTCACGGTGAATTTGGGAGCCCGCCAGATACAGTCTTTATGTTATTGACGGTCCGTGCTGACCACGAAACTGTGTTACCAAAACGAGGGCATTTGATTGGGTATGTTGCGAAATGCTTCGTGGCTACCCTGTCGTCTAAGTAAGAGGAAGAATCACATATATCACTCTGCAAGTTGTCATTAATTTACACTGAAGTATGAAACGTATACTATTCTTCTATAATAAGACACGTTCCATAATTAATTTCTTTGCTATTTATATTGTTTTCATTACCTCTTGAACAGCAAAATAGAATTAGTAGAACATTTTAGTAGATATAGTAGAAGGGGATGGCCACGACATTTTTTATGAATCTTCCCGGCATTTGCCTGGAGTGATCTCGGGGAAACCATTGAAAACCGAGCCGACCTCTGTGACGCACGCACATGGCGCGCCGGCTTGCGATGCGAGAGGTTCTCTGGATTCAAGTCCCGGGTGAGGCATGGGTGTTATTTAGTTTCGATGGAATACAAAAATACGTGTAACCATCTCTATGAATCACGCTGTCAACGAGACGTAAACTGTAGAAAGATAAAGCAAAATAAATTGAAAACCATATTCAGGACGGCCAGACTTAGAATCAAACCTGGATCCTCTTGAATGAAAGTTGAAAGCGATACTGTTGGACAAGCTTTCAATAATATATAATAGTTCTATAAGGACAAGTAATTCAATGGGTAACATCATAGTGATAGATATACAGTTAAATATTGCCAACCAGTTATTTTGTCTTCCCTATGCGCCGAAGTCAAGGTTGTCACCGAGTGAGGTGGCGGATTGGTAACATATTGAACTGGAATTCGGGAGGATACAGTTCCGATCCCCAGTCCACGCATCCTGACATAGGGTTTCTACATGGTTTCCCTAGGTCACTCCAAGCCAATGACAGGCGCGTGTTGTCCTAGTAACCTTGTTCTGATTGGCTCAGTCAAATAAGCAACACCTCTGCACAAAGAACACTGTCAATAATCACGAAACAGAGCTCCTGATATGCATGTAACACATATAAACTAAGTGTTGCTACTATCACTTCGCCAGAACTACCACTACCTACTCGTGTGGTGTTATACATAATTATAAGCAGAATAAAGCCACTCCTTCAATTAGCGGTAACAAAAGTACTTGATAATTACTTATCCTGATACTTTGCGGAATCGGTGGCCTTGAAGTTATATTCGATGCCTGACCTGAGTATGAAGTTTTGGAACACGAGCGCGTTGCTACGTTTATTACGTCACTGCTGGGCCTTTCCAAGTCACACATTCATGGTTGCGTATTTTGACAGGAGGGACAGAGCAATCTAACGTGGTACTGTCTGCATACGCAAACAAGTGAGCCTACGTGCAGGGATATCGTTGTGCAGCGTGCAACTATTGAAGATAAAGGGATGTCAGCCCACTGATTATTTTTGTGGAAAGTCCTGTATCAAATTCGTATATTAGCCTGATATTAGGTTCGGGTTTGTCTAGTTAGTTTAAAATAAAGCAGGCTATATAGAGTCATATTAAGTCACATTAAAGATATTTTAAAAAATGTGATTGCAATGTTTTGTATCTTGAAGATAATGACAGACGCCACACAAGTTAATACGGAACTATCTTGAATAGGTTTAACAGCCCGAAAAACGTAGAAACGTAAGTTGTTTGAAGCAGTTGTAGTCAGTGTACATCAGTGTACTGCGAATAAACTGCTTACAAGGAATGTTCTTCTTTGTGGCCCATTTGACACGTTCGTGTTTAATCATATCATTGAGTCAGAATTCAACAATATCTGCGCATATGCATACTAGGAAAGATAATTTGATTATTTTTTTATTGAAGTATCTCTAATACTTTACAGGGCGCAGTTACACGGTCTTACAAACTGTCTAGTCCGGAAAGTGTTTTCACAGAATGCAAGACGATCTTGTTTTGTCTGTAAAAACTTTCTGCTTTGCTTGTTTCAAACGACATGTCTTCGTGGCTATGTTATTTTTCTCTACTGTGCTGTGTTTTTGTTGTCTCGTTATATTCGCTAGTTAAATGGTGGGAAAAGGCGGATAGATAGATACAAACATAAAAAGAGAAAACGTAAAGCACAGGAATAAATATAAATGTGATACTGATATTCTGAATATTATATATAAATAGCATCGATATTTCTAATTTATTACTATGCTGATACAAATATATATTTATGCGAGAAATTTGTTTGTATTCATGTAAGTTATATTCATTTTGGACGAATAGTTTACTACTCGACTACATTTGTGCTAGTAACACAGAGGGTAACGCTCTTTTTAAAGGCGTCTACTGACGTGATGTATTTAACTTGCATTTTACGAAGTGTTCAATATTCTTTCTTTTATTTTTAATGCAAACATCATTATTTATATAAAGTACACGAATATATTTATTTTCCCCGTTACGTTAATAAATAAAAAAATGCTCACGTTTATATGCAACACCTGTATTGGTTTCATAATGAACTATATTTGTTACGATTTATTGATGTATATGTTCATTTGTCATGCAATGAGTAGTATTTTCTAATTATGTATAAATTCTGATAAGGAAATAAACGTGGCACTGTAAAACTTAATTTTAAATATTAACTGTTGGATGACCTAATTGGCAGAAGTCGTTAAGGCTTGTTTCGGACAACGCAGTTACCAATTTGCGTTCTACTGACGATCTATATGTATGTGCATAGCTACTGAGGTAAATATTTCAGTCACTTAATAAGTTTATTAAACTTTTTTTCACTTATACAAATATTACAAACAAAATTATTGTAACTGTTTATTTGCCTATCCTGAAGTCATGTAGCCCTTGCATGTGCTATACATTATTATTACATTTAGTTATATAGTTTAAGAATCGCGATACGCATTACAGTCTACATGTTAAGGCCATGCTCCCTTCTTTATACTTTTTAGCTGTATTAATGTTTACGCCTTAACGAGAGCAGATATAAAAACATTAGTCTGGCAGTGTTGTTTGAAATAGTATTCTCCATGTTAGTTTTTTTTTTCAAGGCAGTAAATATCAATTTTTAAGCAAATTATGTAATTAAATAGTTCTGGTTAGTTGACTTTTTGTTGGAACCCTATAATTACTTGTTTCAAAAAAGTATCACTGAAAAAACATAAAAAAACTGCCAAAAAGATTGTTGATATCGCTCTCATTTCAACTTAAGCAAATAATTCGCGAAAACATTAGAGACAAGAGAGCATGGCCTTAAATCACCTTCCACTTTCCTCAGACATTTATTCTTGAAATAACTGCTGGCCTACACATGTACAATGATTTGTCTTATTTTTTTAATACTATTCTTATTGCAATAGTATTTTGATATGTCTATACAAATTCAAGGCAGACCTCAACTGGCACCTCCATTTGGAAAACAAAAGTACAATCGAATGTTTATGATAGCTCAAAATTATTGAAGAGTTTTATTTAATGTGAAGTGGCATTGGAGGATAAAATTGGAACTGACCGAATACCACGACACGACTGTCGACTACGTGATCAAACTCCGGCCGTTACATGGATCGAACATTTGGGTTGGTGGTGTCCAGACAAAAACTTTGCATGCAATGAAACTGAAAACTGTGAGAAACTGTCTTCCATTGGTCCACACCAGGGTTTGATAACTTCAGCACCACTGTCTCTACTAGGGAAGTATTTTCAATATTAATGTGTGATTCTGGAGTTGCAGCTCATCTATAAATACTCTGCTACTATAATTTCGTTCACACTGATCTCGTGTTGATGCGTGTGAGTGCGACAATCACTTTTCAAGTTATTATGTTAAAATTGATATTAAATGTCAAGCAATTGTCGTCTGTGTAAATAACTTAATGCACGCTTCTGTGCACACAAATATTCTACAAATGTTCTTTAATTAAGACCTTACAGCTGCTCGGAGGGCAAACTCTAATCTTGGCCACCATACCTTGTGACGTAAAAAACCCACGGCTACCTTGGTTATATTACAAAATAATTCCTTATATGGCAGCAAAAATATTTAAAATATCAGCAATTTAATTGTTTTTAATGGGCTTGTCAAACTCGTGACACGCGGTTTCAATGTGATTTTTAAAAATTTCATTATGTTCATTGGTCTTCGCATTGGGCAAGAACGAAAACCGTGCATATTTTAAATGTGAAATGTCACTATGGGAAAATGTGTGAGATATTTATTTTGTAAACGGAAGCTGCACCACCAAGTAATGTCTACGAAACGAACATTATTTCATACAAATATCAAATAACGGTTTTTCCTAACTTGATCGACATTCAAACAAATGTTACATAATCTTGAGTCATCAACAAGTGCTATTCTGTAATCTTACAACGTTACACTTAATTGTAACTACTGTAGTGTTTATAAGCACAGTCGACCTATCTGTGTGTAAATAGGCAGAAATACGAATTGTTAGTGCCTAGAATTTCCCGAACGAACAAAATGCTCTCAAAATTAAATTAAATATATTTCACAGAACAACGTTGTTCAATTGAATTGGGGCTTTATTTTGGGGCTTTCGACTTTAGATGCTATTTTTAAAGGGGGGGGGGAACGAATGAGGCAATGAACGTTTTCAGAACGTTTCGCAAAATTACGAAGTTATTTATGTTTTTATATTAATTTATCACAAAAGAAGTTAACAACTTTGCAGCACGATACTTTTTACTAATGCTCAAATCCACGCCAAAAAAAAATTGAATTCCATACTTTTGTACAACACACGACAAAATTATTTACATAATAGTTGAGTATATTAAAAAACACATTCCAACCATTTGTTTTGTAAGCTCTGTAGTTACGTCAAATACCTAACAAAAGCAACGCAAGTAAGCAAGATAACTTTATTGTTGAGAAGATAACCTAGATTGTAAACTTTCAAGGCAGGCGATACGAAAAGCAAGTACGACCAGAGAGAAATAACTTACACAGGAGTCGGAATACAGGAGTTTCAGTCAACAGTTCTACCGACATGTGTTGTTGTTCAACATCTATGAGCCAAGGAAATAAATGTTTTATATTTTAAAGTAATTTTATTAATATCTTGGACGTTATGTGGTGCAGTTGTTTGTAGCCCGTGGAAAATCGGTCTTAATACCACGTAAACTACATATTTTATTCGATTACCCTATAACGTTAAAGTGTCTGTAATTATTCCTCAACGTCAACTTTGCTGTGACTATAAATAAGACCCAGGCGTAGTCGCTGTTAGTGGCAGGGACAAACTTAAGACTGCTTTACACGTGGGCAGTTATATCTACTTATTATGCTGCAGAGGTAGTTCAACTAGCATGTTTGTCGTTCTAACACTTGATGACTGAACTACGTGTCTGGTGTACTAAGAGGCTTCAGTGAAAGTAGTTATTATCTGCCATAAATATACACACGCGAACAAATCCGCGGGAGCGCTGCTAGTGTGTCATATGAGTGCGTGAACAGAAATACCTGTGCTTCATTTCGTGACTGACGTCGTGAATATAGAATGAGAGGGGGCCTTTACCAGCGATGTGGCAACAGCGCGCCAGCAAGCAGTAGAACGGGCTTCTGGGCAAACGACTGAGTCCAAATACACCTATACCAAGCCTATATATAAAAGAGAACACTGACTGACTGACATCAAACTGCAGTCAAACCACTGAACCTAGAATCATGAACATTTTGTGTGGTTTCCCTTCAGGTCGTAGGCGAACATTAACAAGTAATTTTTCAAAATTCGACCTCTAGGGGGGAGAAAATGGATTAAATGTTTTTTCGAAGAAACATCAATAGAGATCGAACCCGACGGCCTATCATCGCGATTTTTACTTCAATATGACACGCATAAAAATTCATATTAGCCAAGTTAAGGTTTTTGCAAAATTCAACATTTAAGGTGGTGAAAAGACATTAAATGTGTTTCCGATTAACTATCGGTATCTATCGAATCCTTCGAGATAACAAGTTGTTTACTACTTTAAAATGTTGCTAACAGAAATACCCAAATAGGAGCTTTCCGAATTTTCTAAATTCGACTCTCAAAGAATAAAAAGAGGGGAAATGTGTTTTTTATTAATCGTCTACACAGCTCGAATCCAATGGGATATCGTCGTGAGTGTTACTTCAATTTGTTACGTATACAAATGTCTAACACAGGACTCCAAGATGTTCAGAAATTTCATAGTTACGGGGGGTGAAAATACATTAAATATGTTTTCGATTATTCCACCATATTTATCTAACAGATCGAGATAGCGAAATGCACTTAGCTTTAGATTGATGCTCACATGTATATCGAAAATACAATTTAAATATATTTTCCGGAATTATCTCCAACGAGGTAAAAACATGTATAGTGTTTTTTCGATTAACAATCTATATATATCGACATAATTTACTTTTATATAGCGACGTGATTTTTGTTTATGATTGAAGCTTACTCGAACACCTGAAAATAAATTTTAGGAATTTTTGAAATTCCTCACCTAAACAGATGAAATGAGTTTTTAATTATTCGTCGACATATCTTGAACCCAACAGGAATTTTCGTGTTTTTCATGCCCAAGAGACACCGGTAAAGTAGTTAAAAATTTTATCAAGGGTTTTTCGAAATTAACTCTCTTAGGAGCTGAAAAGGCGTGGAATGTATTTTAGATAATTCTTCGATACATATTGAGCCCATCGAGATATTCACTTTATTTTTGCTGCAGGATGATGATTAGGTAAATGGCCGCAAAATGATTTTTAAGAATTTTAAACATTCGAACTTTCAGTACCGTACAGGAGTGATATGTGTATTTTAAGTGGATGATCGATTTTGCTTCGACTGAACAGGCTATCGTCATGATTTTTCACTTCACGTGGATACTTATACTAAATACTAGCTGCCCCGACATAAATAACTTATTGTAAGTGTGTAAGGATGTGGTATATAAGTGGAAGAGGTCTAATAATAAAGAAATTAATAAATAATACAGCAGCGACACCTGGTGGGGATAGACTGGTATCAGCTCGTGGGGATAACTGATCAATTATCACTTACACAGTTATCGACCGGGTTATAAAATTATTAAATTAAAAATATTTACTAAACAATAGCACTTAGGAGTATAAAAACAGATACAAACATATTCGCAGACCTACCGAATGTATACAAAATTTCATTGAAAACGGGTAAGCCGTTTCGGAGGAGTATGGAAACAAAAACTGTGCCACGAGAATTTTATATATTAGAAAGAAGATTTAAGATGTGAAACTAAGATTTTTCCGAAATTTGACACCTAAACAGTTTTATATCAGCCGATGATGCTTACTATAACCAGTAGATGTATTGAGATGTTCGCGACAGAATGATTATTACGTTAAGTACCTAAAAAATAGTACAAGTTTTGCATTTATTAAGATAACTTAATTGTTGAGAAGAAAACGTAGTTTGTAAACTTTAAGGCAGACGATCCGAAAAGCAAGTACGACCAGAGAGAAACAAGTTATACACGAGTTACATTCTACAGTTCTACCAACGTGTGTTGTTGACAACATCTATGAGCTTAGGAAATAAATATTTTATATTTTAAAGAAATTTTATGAATAACTTGGACGTTATGTGGTGCAGTTGTTTGTTGCTCGGGAGAAATCGGTCTTAATACCATGTAAACTACGTATTTAACACGATTACCCTCTTACATTAAAGAGTCTGTAACTACCCCACAACGTCAAATAGGCAGGGCTATAAATAAGGCCCAGACGAAGCCACAAACTTAAGACTACTTTTCACGCGTCAGAAATTCGCTGCGAACAACCAAAATACTTGATCATTCGTTTGAGAGTTTAGAATGTGAAGATTCAATAGAACGACTGAGTTTCTTTTAGTATCAAGGAAATAAGGCAATATTGAAACCTAGAACATCTCTATGGCACCCTAAGCGCTTACTTTACCGCGAATGGTCTTATATGCAATATTATTAATACCAAGTCAAAGCACATTAAGAAAAGTTACATTGTTAACGTATTTTGCACAACAGGACCATAGACAAGGGAGAAACAAATGGTCGCATCACATACTTCTGTTCCGACTCTGACGGTAATATATTTGTGTAAGTTGTTGTGCAGCCTTAAACACTTTTTATGGATTATAATAAAATAACTATTTGAAGTGATGCTTTACTTGTAAATACAATTCTGTAATTAATTTCACATGCGTGCAAAACTATCAAAGCACTACTTTTTTGCGGTAACATTAAGTCCTTCTTTGATGACGTTATAACTCTACCTCCCGACAATTTTAAAAACTCTAGTGCTCGTCCTGTAATATAGCTAGTATTCTCCTACATTTTATCAATTTTCCCTGAAACCTTCTTCGGTACCTCTAACTAATGGACTACCAAAATTCTCAGTCCCAGCAATTTTATAATTACTTTATTAACACAGTGCTACAAATGATTATATTACTATTAATATTTAGGATACAGTTTTAAACATAGTAAACCATCCACTCCCCTTATATTTAAATACTTGTCGAGAAGGAGATATGGTACGTAAATATACCAGCAAGTCCCTAAGTGGATGACAATACATCAATTATGTCACTGCCTCCTTGTATATCTAGAAGTACGCTAAACTATTTACATAATCATTAATTAATATTAAAGTTAGAATTAATTCATCAATCTCTATACAGCATGCATAGTGACGCTGATTTGTACGACACCCAACATAAAGTATCTACGACTGTAATCAAGATAATATTTGTTACAATATTTGATTTTTATTACTCCCACTGTTAGATATATTTAAAATTTTTGGGTTGTTACAGGAGATAGGACACAAAAAAAATCTCATATTATTGACGGGTTTATTTCCAACTAGGGGCAGTCTTCATTTGTTACAAAAATATTTTAACAACTGCCAAATATATTAATTATTAACAGTGTATTTTATTTAATAAATTTTTCACCGAAGGAGGTTTATGTTTAAATTACATTTAATTTACGTTGGAATAAGAACTAATATGTAGTCCGAATTGCAATGCTTGGTAAACTATGTAAGAATCACTGTTTAGTAACATTTAACTGTGTTTCGTCTGCAAACATTCCTACGGTGCTTAAAGAACTATAATGCTAGTGTAACCGGCCACATTTGACTCGAGGTCAATGTGCTGCAGCCAAAAGCCAGCTGTGATACTGTGAAGGTCTTGTCAAGGTCAATGCTGGAATCTTATGGTAGGTTCAGCTAGCAGAATGGTTTTGTGAACAGTAACGTTAAATGTGAATGGTAAATTTCTGACGATCAAGAAGAGTTTTCGTTGCTGTGCAAATGACCAACATTGAGAAAGGAAAACTATTTCTATGACTATTATATTGATTACACTTTGTAACCAGTATGTCTAAACAGTTTTTTTCTGTCCCGATTGAAATCAGAACATAATTATTTCCAGGGTTGGGCATTGTCACAGGTAGTGTTATGAACATTATAGTGAAGCTGAGAAAAATATTTGTTTCCAAATACACTTATTATAAATTTCAGCTTGAAATATGAATTTAAAAGTAAAATATGAATGAGGTATTTAATTGTGTAATTAATAACTACATACGATCAGAGTGTTATAACGCTTAAACATGTACAACTAATGCATCGTAACGTATTAATATTGTAGTGTTCACGAATACGAAATTCAAGAAAGCAAATCAGTTTCGCTATTCCGACGGAATAATAAATACAAACTAAAAACTTTAATGCTCACATAACTCGTAATCTTAGTACGTATATAAGAAACATGTGGTGTAAATCACTCTGAAGATATATCAACTTGTTTATATAAGTTACGTAAGTATTATTTGTGATTGCTCTTCACTAACATAATTACACATTTTAAGAATTTGATAGATTTCTCTGCTTACTTTAACAGACTAGTTCTTTTCTTCATATATATACATAGGATTTCCTCGTACAAATTGTAACAAAAAAAAATTATTCAACCGATTCTAAAACGAGCTACAACTCAATTTTTCATCGTTTGACATTTTGAGTTGTACAGTGTAAGTCGTTTAAGAATTGCAATACCTTTGCCATATTTTATTTCTCTAAGAAAAGCAATAATGGAGCTCATGAAACTTTTTCTGTGGTCCCCTCCTGAAGTTCACGAGGGATATTATAAATTTAAAACAACATTTTATGCTACATATGTGAGTTAAGTGTTAGTATGTTCGTAAAAATTATTGTAACGGAAGGAAAGAGTAATTTTTTATGCAGATGGGGTAACAATTTATGTAATGCTTACTTAAGTTTCATAATGGATTGCTTCCGTTAAAATTATATTTCAAAATACTAACGTCAAGCAGTAATCGTTCGCACTTCTATATTAAGAGCTCTGCCTGATCAGAGCTGTCTTACGTTTTTTGAGGCATGAGTACAATGTAGTGATAAGGACAACACTGACGAGTATTTCAAGTTCGCAGTTGTCTGTTAACCCGAGCTACTCATTCTGTGTTGTGTCCTTACGTCGTTTTCCTATTACACGTTCAGTGGGCGTTCCCTCATTTTACTTCTTCGTCTCCACAGGTCGGGCTGGGCGTGAATTTGTGTTCGTACAAGTGGTCTGAAATAATTGTCTCTATACCATGGCCTCATGAAAAGTGTATTAAGTCACATTGATACCTGCAACATAATAATATAGACGCACTCTTGGCCGAGGGGCTGCATAGCTGTGGGCCAGTAATAAGAAAAAAAATCTCCGTCGCTTTTAGGAACGTTCACTGCAAGCATGTGTGAAAATATTCCCTCATTCAAAATGTCTTGCAGTCTGTGATATTAAATTATTTTCAATAATAGGCCTATTACTACACAACGTGGATTCACCCACAGCTCTGGAATGATAGTTTGTTGGACAGAAACTAGTGTTCAAGAATACCGACTATGAAATATATTACCGAGACAAACCTAAAGTGTTACGAATTTAAAAGATGACAATATAAGCTGCAAAAGTATTTTTATCTTCCGCTGCTTCTATCATATCACTGAACAAAGGAAGAAAACCCTAACAATACCTAAGCGAAATAGGAAAAACCAATATTGTTACCCCATGTTGTAGTACTTGAAGACCATTAAGGCTGCAGCACATAACTACTGTGCAATGAAAAGTGCACTTTACTGAAATTGCGTACTTTTTAGATCTGAGATTAGTCCTAATAAAGTAAGCAGAATAATATGTTTGGCTACACTACGTAAAGTCAGAGAAGGATACTTTTAATTGGATACTATACATTATACTGTGGATGTTATCTAATAAACCACTGTCACTCCATGTGTCTATGATATCTAACAGTTTTAACAATCCAGCAGTTACAGAACTAACTAGGGCGTTAAATATATACTTAATGAATATATTTTAGTTTTTCTGTTTTCATAGTTCTATAATTGAGTAGCATTTCTGACGGAAAATTTGCTGATACGGAGATATCAAAGATTCTATCGACAATGACCTAGTCTGGAATCTATTGTTGTGGTTGTCCTCTGATGCCTCTCTCAAACATATCACTTTTCAATTGTAATGTATAAGCGCAGACTTTTAATACAAATATGCCAAATTGCAGAACATAAATATATAATATGGTGGTAGGTAATATATAATAGCATTAAAACATTTTTAAATATTTAAGTGGTATGCCAAGATTTTTTTAACTTTTGTTACGTTTCGAGACGTGCTCAGGACTCTACAACAACTCACGTTCCCATTCAATAACACTGCTCTTGAACCATTAACCTATAAATTATCTTTATAAAGAGAAGGAAATGATTCGCTTGTTCAGTGACCAGCATGTTGTAATACACTGTCCTGTATATATATATATATATATATATATATATATATATATATATATATATATATATACACACTTTGTTTATTGCGTTCGACAAAATGCCTACAGTTCTGCAAATACTGTTAAATAAATGCAACGAAATAAGCTGCACACTAACATTTTCAATTCTGTGAGTTGTGTGCTTTTTCTTCCAAGGAGTTTTATTTTGCGAGCTGCAGTGCGCGCCTCGATTCACGCATTTGCTTGGCGCCTGCGACTTAGTGCGCCTGTGGTCACACGCCGAACATACCCGAACGGGACTTTGAAATATTTGGGTTCCGCGAGTGCGCTCATTTATTCTGAACAGCACAGTACATGTTGAGTAGTTGTCACCACAAATATTCATCAACATAAATTTCAGGGGTTTGTATGCCACTACTACTGATAGTGGGCTATTTTCTATACTCATTGCTCTTTATTTGGGTCTGGACACCTATACCCGCGGACTTTTCCGCCATTTAAATTACAGCCTTTGCATACATAGGACGTTCCGCAGTTCCACCGACATACTTCGTGGCCTGATTCCTCAGAACGATTGTCCATAAAAACATTATATAAAATGAACTTCGCTATGTATCTGTATCCAAACTCTGATAATATTTGTTTTGTAAAAATGCAATTTTACTTTCAGTGTTGCTCAATAATTACGAAACTTTTGTATGCACAGGACACATAATTATTTATACAATAATATGTTCACAATCTGTTACCTTCTTCGTGTCATTTTAGTTCTTGTAATGCCACATGCTATGTCAACATGCTGGGAAGGATTATAGCTTATAACGTTTTCTGCTGTGTGAAGGTTTTTCTTAGGTTGTAGCTGACTTTAACTTTAAACCTTGTTTATTTAGTTAGCTAGGTGAAGTGACCTATTGTCGTGTTTGTGTATGTCATTTATACACATTGTGAAATTTCCAGACAGGATATGACTTGAATAGTTTCCTGAATCTCCAACCACTGTAATTTGTTCAGTGGCCTACTTTTCACATTTGCAATGTGTTGAAATTGATTGGCTCGTTATGTTGCTAGATACCTGTTACTTATTATATGCAAAGCTGTGAGAAAACCACTGCAAAAGGAACAATAAACCGCGAGTATTTGTCTCCCTACTTTATGAACTCGTTCAGTTTGCAGGTGTTTCATCATGGCTACACAGGAAGTAATGTGCATGTGTGGTGAAAGTGGCCACGGTGTAATGTTGGCAGCAACTATAAAGGAGGACGGTAGCACAGACAACAGTCACGGCACGAGATAGCAGCTCTCAGGCTTGTAGAGGTGGATGCTGCTGGACCATGGTCTGAATGTCGTCATCAACATGGCAGTAACGTCTCTCCAAACATTCCCAGCAGCTATGTAGACGTAATGTGTCAGGTAGTCTCTTCAAGTACTGGAACCTGGTCTTCTTGGCAGTGGCAGGTCTCCTGTGTGTAGTTGGTCGCCAGGCAGGTCGTGTGGTTACTGATGGCTTGCAGAGCTGCACGGGGACCGCTGTGCTACTAACCAGCTGAGTGGAGGCTCTCCAGCCTGGGTTCTCGTAGCTGTACTTGGAGCAGGAGCTGGTGTGGCTGACTGCTGGCACGTGGCGGCTTCTACCTGGTTGTTGTCTTAGACCACATTGCACCACCACCTTCCTCACCGCCAGCCTGACCGTCTCGCTCACAACGTAGCAGCCTCTATCTTCATCGCTGTCACAGTTATGACGTAGGCAGCTCGTCACATTGTTACAACCTGGGTTGGACTCTTCATCGTCTGCAGACTCTCCACTGGCAGGATCCTCATCTGCAGATTCTCCACCGGCAGGATCCTCGTCTGCAGACTCTCCACCGGCAGGATCCTCGTCTGCAGACTCTCCACCGGCAGGATTCTCGTCTGCAGACTCTCCACTGGCAGGATCCTCGTCTGCAGACTCTCCACTGGCAGGATCCTCGTGAGCAGACACTATCTTGGAGCTGGTCACACTGCATGTCTCCTCATCTACCGACTCAAGCAGCTCCTCTATCTTGTTCTGTAACTGTACAGTTCGCTTACACTGTGTGAGTAGACTGTTTCTAGGTAGTATTCTCTGACACTCCTAGAACACAAGTTTTTAACTTATAGGCACAGATTTTGATGGCACTCAGAGGGTAGAGGCAATCGTGGCTTAATTTACCATACAGCGCTTTCCTACTTCAAGACTACGGTGTTTATATCTAGTTACTTCATAGATAAGTAAGTAGTAATATGTAAATTACACTATCTTGTTTAATGGTGAAGCTAATACTATGCAATACAGTGTTATGATAAAATCGTTGTAGCTCGAAACAAGGACAGGAATGAAATGAATCGAAAGTAGAACTCTTAAATAATTTAGAATTCAGTGCTGCATCCTATCTATTTTACACAGTGATTGTGGCTTGGCCGTGTTCGTTGTAGTATTATCTTTCAAGTTCTAAAACGTCACTTTTTCTGTTTTATGGCCGGTCGATCCTCGAGGTCTCAATGATTCTGTCGCCTTTTGTGTTTGGTTCAGACGGTGAGGTCGAGGGTAGCTGTTTCTGTTACACAACAGACTTTCCTTAAACAACTGTAATGAACACTAATGCTGGTGTGATTTTCTCGTAACTTTTATTTCATCTTCTTTAACAACAAACGTGGACGATTGTGTTGTTACCTTTGCGTGATTTAGTTGTGATTGTGATTTTTTAATCGGCATTTGGTCGTTATGTGTCTCAGCTTGGCACGTAATACGGATTGTACTTGTACATGTGTTCAACAGCCGGTCCTAGGAGACGCCTAGGGATGAATTGTTGGCGGGGAGGAAGTTAGCGATTGGCTTCATTTTAGGGAACTAGAGGTTCAGTTTGCCTTTAGATCTGCGTGCGAAGTAGTCACTTGTTCCATGCAATAGCTCACAATTTTTGCCTTGATTATATATGTATGGCTATAGCTGCGAATGATGGATAGCCAATGATTAAATTGTTTTATCCTATAGCAGTTCGAACATTTGCTGTTTTTATCCATCTGGTTTAGTTTCATTTGTTAATGTAGTATCCCATAGTATGATAGCTTGGTAGTTTAAATTAAGTTTTCCGAAAATGAAACGAAATTTGTTACATTTCTTTAAACCACGGGATAAAATTCCAACAACAAACTGTACACCAAATTCAAATATCAAGGGCAGAGCAAATTATTTTAAAAGAAGTAAATCCGAAACCGAAGCTGATTCGTAAATTTTTTACGCGGGTTTTGTATTCAAATGTTTTGAACTTTCCAGAAAGTGAGACTCTTATGCAGTTTTTTCTGCATTAGTATGTTGAAATATTGTGTGTTTTATGCAACTTAATGGACTATAGTAAATCGAGTTGTTTGTTATATGTTGTTTGCAAATCAATTATATAACGAAACTAGCTGTCCCTTTGCGGCTTCGCCTGCGTGTACTATAGAAAAGAGTAACTTAATTTTAATAACGTATTAATTGATGGAGTTACTATATTCTCTGTATATCTTTATAACAGCAAATATAAACAGCTTTATCCAGTCCACTACGCTGAGGGTACTTTAATTGCAGAACATCTTTGTTTTTAATTCATCTTTATTTCTCTACAAAATAGCTACCCGGCCGCGGCTTTGCCCGCGTGAAATTATGTGATACAAACAGTAACTCTGGATAAAATATGTGATGAAGGCATTTAACAGCTAGCGTGCTCAATAACAGTGAACTATAAATTGTCTTAGCTCAGTGAAAAGAGCGCACGCAATATGCTCGTATGATGTCATATCATGTCCCATCGCAAAGACTTGCACAGGATACGAACCCGTAACCCCACCCCTCCCACACCACAAACTGATGACTAAAGCATACTCTGCTTATTTATGTTTTCTTGTATTATTTTTTTAATTTCCTTTTGACAGTCATATATTTCGCAATGGATTATGTCCAAGTAAATTAATCCAGTCACATAAACAATTACACGTGATTACAATTTCCAACAATCAGTGGTACCAATCAAGCGTTCAGAAAAGTTCATACTGTACCATTTCAAAACTCCCCAGCGTTTCTGTTTCATTATTACAATCAAAAGGTATCCTGAAAAGAAAAACAACTACACTTCCAATAATTATAATTGCCATATTAAACGTCTTGAGGTATCTTTCAACGTTCGCTGAAAGAAAGAAAAAAAAAAAAAAAACTCATAATGCACTAAAAGAAAATTGGAGAGTTTTATCACTATACTTGGTTGGTTGCACTGCTAAGGCAGCGCCGTCGTCCAATAACGTGCTTCCTTGTCGAAACACCTGTTTTTGGTGGAAAGTCCGTTGAAACTCGTAGCCATCAGTCGCTGTGTACAATGTCCATATTAATTACAAGTTTCACCTGAAACTCTGGGTTACCGTCGCACAACTAACGTCGATGCATGGAATATGACGTATCAAAGTGTTCAGCCTTCGTAGGAATGTTTATATATTACGTACAACATAATTTACGTAAGTATAAATGTCTAAATACTACGAGATCCTGATTTATCTTCTCTCTCTACTAGTACACTGAGATAAAGAGTTCGGTAACTTGGTGTACTATGTTAGAGTTCATTTGCAGTTAACATTTACTTGATTAGAAACTATCACTTCACTAAGGCAAAATGTGTGTATTGTTTACTGCCTTAAATCTTACGTTTTTGCCTTAAAATTTGGGCAAAGTTCAACAATAGAGCAGTTATGTCTGTACTAGTCACGATAAATATCACTGAGACGTGATGTGTGGTATTTAATCACTTTTATCCATCAAAGTATTTCACTTATATCAGAGCTTTCAAATTACAAAATAATGAATTGTCGTAAAAATAAAACATACATATCATTTTTAATAATTAAGATCAATTAGCTTATTATGATTTACATTATATGATGTGGTAGTACTCATAACTTTAGTTATAACTATTCTGCACTTAAAATCAATAATTAACATAAATTATCAATTAACAATTGTGGTCCCGTCGACGATTAGCAACACCAAATCTTCAATAATATCACTAATTGCAACTATTATAGGAAACATGGGAGAGCGTTTTGGTCACCTCATTTCCCTAATCAACACTTCAAAATCAGAAGAATCAACGGTGCCCTAAGTTCAACGTCGGATCACAAGGTGACAACAATACAAAAACTATACAACATATAATTCTGCACTGAAGAAAACAATTAAACCTGAAAACATACATTTGTGATACACATTATTTACACTTTCCACTCGAGCAAGCGAGTGAGTGATATAAGATAAGTTCAGGAAGAGAGTGTAGCCATAAAAAAAAATTAAATGAAATATCCTTGAATAAGGTAAGTCACACTAACAAGGTAGGTGATCATGACAGAGTGTTTTGTTGAGTGCTTGCACTTATTTACCCTTCAAACTATTTTAGTACATAACTAGTCATCACAATTAACTAGTTTATTGATGACATGTAAACCAAGTTATTAACTCGTGTTTTCCTTGTCGATGGCAGTAAAGTTGGTTGCTCCTTCATATACCAATAATAGTTAAGGTTATCCAAAATTGCTTACAGAACTTAGTGAAACTCAATACTCTGTAGTAATAAATAAACACCATAATCTACAAGACATACTTCAGTCTATCTATGACTGGTATTACCATTCCTTAAAAGATAAATGTTAGCGCTAGAAGGTGAAGGAGATTAGCATTGCAGGAGGAAAATCTGAGTGCAACACACGACGAATGATATCGAGAAGGTACTTTCTCTTCCCTTGACCCAACAATATCTGGCAATCCCGGCCCAGATACAATACATACAGTGCATAAAAGTCGTCGCAAAATACAACAGCACTCCAACTCATAAATTCCAACAACTCCTCACAACATTACTATCACCTGTAGCTGTAGACATTAACATCTTTCACACTCCACTGTCCTTCTCCTGATGTAACTCTTGTACAAATAACATCCCAGTTTACACTACTGCTTCTTTACAGTGGTAGGGTTTTAACTGGGTGATATTGAATCTACCAATAGAGTTTCCCTCCTTGTCTTCTAACTCGTAGCAATTTTCCTTAATTACTGCCTTAACAAAATAGGGTCCCTGATACAGCAAACATAACTTTTTAGTTATATGATCCCAGAACGAACTTATTTGTTTAGTTTTTCTCAACACTGTATCTCCAATTTTAAACTTGTATATCTTCGACAATTTTTGCTGCCTCTTCCTGGTCTCTGCAGCACTATACAATCTTTTCTTCACTAGGGCAATTAACTCTTCCTGCTCTAACTTCGACTCACTATTCGCTAGCTCTGAGTTAGCTAGAATATCAGGCAGTAGTCTCATAACAGTTGAGTCTGTTTTCTCTCCAGTCAACACTTCATATGGGGTAAAGCCAGTCGACATATGTATTGCGTGATTCATCACAAATTCAACCAGGGGTATTTTATCTCTCCAAGACTGTTGAGAGTGATGACAGTAGATTCTTAGCACAGTACCTAGCACCTTCATTTTTCTTTCCACAGGATTAGATTGTGGGTGCCTGACCGAAGTAGATGTAGGAATAATGTCCATTTTCCTCAAGCCTTCTTGCCACGTCTTGCTGGTAAATTGGCTTCCCTTGTCTGACAGTATGCTAGTAGGTTTTCCCACTTCATCTACAAACAACTTAACTTTAGTTAGTAGTACCTTAGCATTTGCATTAACTATCGGATATAATTTCGTAAATTTGGAAAACAAATCAGCCATTACAAAATAAATTGTACCCCAGCTTTAAATTTTGGTAGAGGACCAAACAAATCTACCGATACCATGGCCAGAGGTTCAGAGGGTATGATAGGCTGGAAAATTCCCTGTAGGTTCTCTTGTGCATGTTTGCTTTTCTGGCAAAGGTCGCATGTTGTTACTACTTCTCTAACCGTAGTTTGCATACTTTTCCAATACACCTCTCTCTTCATTGACTGGTATAGCTTGTTGGTACCTAAGTGGCCAAATGCTTCGTGTAACTCAGTTGTTATATCAGGAGCAATCTTGAGTGGAATGACAGGTTTCCAAACATTTTCAAAATTATTGTGTTGCTTATTGTGATAGAACAAAATACCCTCATCAGAAGTACAATATGTCTGATGTAGCTGGTGTTCAGGCGGTAGGGATGACAGCTTATTGAGGACCTTTTGCACAAAGATGTCTTCTTTTTGTGTGGCCTTCAGATGTTTCAACAGCGTTTCCAGTCGGTCTCCCTTGCTACCACTGATGATTGCATGCTTAGCTAAAGTAAAGGTCTTCGGGTCCCTTTTGGTTGGGATACCAAAGTCTTCATTGCCAGGTATCCTGCTTAGATAATCAGCAGCCAGGTTGTCAGATCATTTGGTGTAGCTTATCTCTATATCGTACTCTTGTAGGAGTAAACACCATCTAGTTAGCCGGTTTCCATAGGTCTTGCTTAACTTCAAACAGGTCAGGGCTTGGTGGTCTGTTCGGAGTTTAATCTTTTCTCCTAATAATAAGTCTCTAAATTTTGTCATAGCCCACACAATGGCTAAGGCTTCCTTCTCAGTTACTGTATAGTT